>JAMXBD010003910.1:0-96742 GCA_024138025.1 Combretum micranthum
CCCAATCTTAAGGCTTCCTTACTCCTCATCTGGTTTGCTAGGGTTTTCATCAATATGAGCTTTCTTTGAATGAAATTTCAACATTCGCAGCATGTCTTCCCTGTTTGTCAAAACATGATATGCATTCCTTGAATCCCCAGGTATAAATGGCAGATATATTGGGCTCATATCTATAAAGAATCTAGAATGGTGTCTTTTTAGAACTAGAATGAAAATTCATGTTGTACCACCATTCAGTAAGTGGTGGATAATGTCCCCATCATTTAGGGATTCCCCCATCATATATCTCAACTAAGTTTCTAAGCATTTATTCACCACCTTTGTTTGCTCGTCTGTTTGAGGATGGTAGGATGTTAAGATGTTTAAAGTAACCCCTTGTAACTTGAAGAAATCCTGTCAAAAAGTACTAATGAAGAGAGGATCTCTATCACTGGTGTTCATTTTAGGTAGCCTATGGAGTTTATAGACATGATCTAAGAACACTTGGGCAACCTGTGCAGTTGTATAAAGATGAGCTAAAGCTAAGAAATGGCTATACTTGCTCAATCTATCTACAACCACTCAAATCAATTCTTTCCCATTTGATTTAGGTAATTTTTCCTCAAATTCTAAATTGATTTCCTTCCAACATTCAATAGGAATGTTTAATGGTTGTAATAGTCATGGCGAAGCCACATTCTCATACTTGTAACGCTGACAAGTATCACATTCCCTCACAATTGCCTGACATTCTTCTCCAATTTAGGCTAATAAAAAAAATAGAGGAGATGCATTTATAAGTTGCATCAACCCTTAAATGTCCCGCAACTGGTCCATCATGATACATGCGTAAGATTTTAGTCTTTAATGCATTGGATGGTCCAATTACAACCTTCTTTTGCTATCGTAAAATTGAATCATCATAAGAAAAATATTTGACTGATTTCCCAGTCTCCAACTACTCAATAATAGTAGCATGATCCTCTGGTAAGGTCCAACTTAGCTACATCTCAATATTAGTTCAGGTGCTGTTATGGTTGTAATTACATTATTGAGCTGATGGCTATCTCTTCTAGATAAAGAATTTATAGCTATATTTGATTTACTACTCTTGAATTCAATAGAATAACCTAACCCCATCAATTTGGTCAATCATTTCTGTTGAGCTGGGGTAACCAACTTTTGCTCTAGCAAGTATTTTAGACTTTGATGATTAGTACGTATGATGAAATGCTTCCCAAGTAAGTAGTGTCACCACTTATCAATAGGATACACTAATGGCAAAAACTCTTTTTCATATATCGACAAACCACAATATCTAGGTGCTAAAACCTTGCTTATGTAAGCAATGGAATGTCGATCTCGCATAAGTATTGCCTTGATACCTTCACCCCAAGCATTCGTCTCCACCACAATGTCTTTGAAGAATCTGGTAACTCTAGGACAGGGGAATGCATCAAAGCATTTTCCAAATTCTGAAAGGCTTGAAATGCAATGGGGTTCAATTGAAATAAATCTTTCCTCATCAGTTGGGTCAAAGGCTTTGCAATGGTGCCAAAACCTTAAATAAAGTGTCGATAGGAATGCCCTGTTTTGAGATCACATGTCTTAAGTACCCAATTTGAGTGGACCCAAAAATACACTTACTTGTTTTCAAGAAAAGCCTTTCTTTCATCAAAATGTCAAAAACAACTCGTAAGTGCTAAACATGTAGTTCTATCGTTTCACTATAAACTAAAATATCATCGAAAAATACCAATACAAACTTCCATAAAAGGGGCCTAAAAATGTCATTCATCACTCATTGAAAAGTTGATAGGGCATTGGTTAACCCAAATGGCATCACTATGAATTCATAGTTTCCATCATGAGTTTTAAAATTTTTTTTATAGATGTCATTGGGTGCATCAAAATTTGATGATAGTTGGATCTTAAATCCAATTTACTAAAATAACTTGGTTCATTTAGTTCATAAAAAAAAATTCACAATAGGGATAGGAAAATGATCCTTGATTGTCTGCCTATTTAACACCCTATAGTCAACATACAATCTCCATGACCTATCTTTCTTCTTGACCATGACTACTGGGGATGCAAAGGGGTTATGGCTAGGCCTAATAACTCCACTAAGCATCATTTCTTTGATCATTTCTTCAAGTACAGATTTCTGAACACCATAATATCTATAAGGTCTTACATTAATTGGTTCAGCCTACTCATACAAATGAATCCTATGATTACTAGATCGATTGGGTGGTAAAGCTCTTGGCTCTTCAAACATATCATCAAATTCATGTATTAAGTTAGCTAGTTCAAACACAACACCTCAAAAACTTCTTTTTGGTCTTTACTATCACCAATAATAACCCAGCATTGCACATCACTAGAAAAATTTGAGTTTTGGAGCAATTTAGATAAATGCTTACCAATAGTAAGCTGCAATCCTTCCCGTTCCCTTGTTAAGGAATGCCAAGCTCCTTGCCATTAGCAGTCCATCCTCCTCGATGTGAAATTATATTAAATGGTTCCCAACTATTCTAACCAAGGTATTCCTAAGATCACATCATAGCAAGACAATTTCTATTAAGAAACATCGTAGGAAGACTAGGAATCTAGCTTTGATCGCAATGCCCTACATACTCTAACCAAATCTCGCAACAGCATATTTACTCTCTAGCATAGCCCCATTAGCTAGAGTAATAGGTATAGGCTTAATTTCTATTAAGAACAGTTAAATCTCTTAATCAACCACTCATCAATAAAATTAGAGGAATTTCTAGAGCCAATTAAGATACTCAATTTTCGCCTTTTATGATATCCCTACACCCTCATGGTTCCATCTGTTCTATTCGTTTCATCCACAGCACATAAAGACAAGTTAGCCATATTGAGCTCTAGATCACCAACTTCTTCCTCTTCGACTTTAACCTCACATGCTTCATCCTTAGAAGGCACAATCAACATATTGGGTCTTCTATTTTTACACCTATGGCCTAAACCAAAGGGCTCATCACACTAAAAGCATTGCTTCTTCCTATGTTTTCCTTCTAATTCTTCAGAGGTCATTTGCCTTGTGTTTCAAATGGTAGTTTGGATGATGGTTGTGGATTGTTGGGTGTTGGGATTAGGATTTTGAGCGTTTGATTTGGTGTTTTGGTTGATGGATGTATGGGTAGTGGGGATTAAGTATTTAGGATAAGAATGTAATGTTTTGGAATGAAGTGTTTTTGGTAGTTTTGGGTGCATTTTTGACTGAATTAAGTGTAACATCTTGCAGTATATCTAAGGCATATGCTTAGGTTAGTGACCTAGGCTGAAACATGCTTATGGGATATTGAATCTTGGGTTTTAATCTACTAAGAAAACAGCTAACAATTTGTGACTAAGTGAGTTCATTTTATGCTAAAAGTTGTATGTACAGGTTAATGCAATTTTGTAATGCTTCGGTCTGTTGTAACTCTTTTAATTCTGCCATAGGGTCTTCATAAGCATGTTCATTGAACCGAGCTTGCAAAGCCTTGGTAAGCTTTTCCTAAGTAATGGGTGTTGTGTCTGCCCTCAGCTTAGAGAATGATGAATACCATTCATAAGGCTTTTCCTCAAGGTGCATTATTGTGTCCTTAGCCTTCAAGTGCTAAGGAGTGTCATTGAGCAAGAAGAATTGCTCAACTTTGAAAATCCAAGTCTTAAGTTCATCTCCATTAAATGTTAGGAAATTAATTTTGGTGTTATGTATTAGCAATTGATACCGACTTAGTGTGCTAGTTCTAGATGTCACACCTTCCTCACCAATCCCTTTTACAATAGAACCTCTAACCATTTTAAGATTTGATTCCTCCTAACCCTTTTGCACACTAACACTTTTCTCAGTCGCCATTGCTTTACCCTTTAATTGTTGTTTAATCTCATCTATGGATTGTGATTGTGACTTTAATACTGATTGTTGTTTCTGCAGGATTTCTGTAAACATTTTAATCCAATTATCTTGTCTCTCCAACTATTCCTTCATCAAGGCCTTAAACACTTCCTCCATGCGTTTAAACTCCCTAATTCCTTCTACCATCAGCTACTACTAAAGCATTGATACCACTTGAAGTATGGTGGAATTGATATTTACTGATTTATGAAACTTAACTCGAATATAAGCTTAAATTGGCTCGAATACAAGCCCTATTATTGTGATTGAATGCAAACACAGGAAATTTGGAGCACAATGTTTTTCTATTTTTCTTATGATTTTTTTTTAATGGTTGTTACACCCAAATATATGAGAGTATCTTAATAGCTCCTATTCTGTTACAATTAATGTGAGATCATGTGCCATAAAATGGCTAGCTCAGCAATTAATTACAAATAAATATTCTCTATATAAAATAATAATAGATATACTAAAATATTAAAACTAATTGGGCTTTTTACTAATAGGCCTATCAGCTATTTAATCATATGAGCTAGCTCCATATGATTGGCCCAACTCTTTAATTCTTTATTTCTGGCCTGATCCATAATCTGATGCTTAGCCACGTAACTTAACTCAAACACATTGATTGTCGGCCATAAGTCTTCTAGTTTCTTCTCCAACACATGTAACCCATAACAATGCATGACTCCAACTTGCCATCCCTTTGCCCGACAATCTACTAATTTATTACAATAGTTTAGGACATTCATTGTCTATATTAATTCTATCTTTATTTTCACAAATTCATTAAATATTTGTGGATTAAATTCCAGCCTATACAGAAAAAATTTGAAGAAGGGGAATGTGATTTTAAAACCCTGTGAAGATTTGTCTATTTTCATTTTTTTTAGTCATTTTAATATCTCATTTTTATTGTTTTTAAATAAATATCTGTTAAGAGATAGATACAGATAAAAAAACATATATTTTTACTTATAAACATATCAAACAAATATAATACAAATAATATATAAATGTAAATCAGATATAGATAAGGCACAAATGAAATTCAGACAATGCAAATATACCTTGTACATCTCAGTTTTGACTTGAGTTAGTGATGTAATTAATTCATGTATTAACTACTCTAGAAATTAAATAAAAATCTCGCAACCAACTAAAGAACCACTGTTTCACAGTCTAGTTTCTATATTCGGCAATTGGTAAATTATTCTAAGTTAAAATTTGGAAAAAATATAAAGGAAATGATTTTGTTATTTTTTGTAATAAAATTTTAAACTCAAAATAATAATTAGATGTAAAGTTATAACCCATTTTCTTGTAAAATCATTTAGGTTGTGCATCTATCCATATGCAAATACATTCAACTTTGATGATAGTCTTAGTAATGTGGAATGATAAATTACTTCAGAGGTTAAAAAAATTATAAAACTAAAAGCAGTCCCATATTGTTAATGATATATTTATTGTGTTACAAATAACAACACATTAATGTAAGGTTATAAAGGAGTTAAGACTACTCCCAAACTATTCGAATTTGCAAGCTACTCGAATTTGATTTGGTAATAACTCGCAATTGAGTTGAGTTTAACTTTGAGCCGCCTGAATAGTTATTGAGTTTGAGTTCAAGTTCAAAAATACTCGTATTGGGTAGCTCACAAGCTTATTTGAGTTTTCTTTTTTTTTTTTTTTTAACTATAAAACTTATGTTTTCCCAATTTTAAGGCCAATATTTGTATCTTGGTTTCTTCTTCTTCTTCTTTTTTTTCTCCTCCATATCAAATGATTCACACTTAGTATATTTAAGACCAAGTTAACTAAAAATCTATTTCATTCCTAAATCCTAACTTATTTGGTTTTTAGCTAATTGATTTTTATAAGAATAAACGTACCCAACTAAGTTGAGATCAAGTATCAATTTGAGTCAAATTCTAGCTCAAAAATGAATTCGAGTTAAGCTTGACTTTGGAGTTTCAATCAAGTTTGAGCTTAATATCGTATTGTCTCGACTCGACTTATTTATGGCTCTGTGTTAAGGTCATCTGATTAGCAAACATGTCTTAAGATAAATTTATGAGAGGAAATTACATCAATCGGTGTTTAGGATAACCGAATCGAAACTGAAAAACCAATAAAAAAAAACAGTTAACTAATCCATCTATTTTGGTTCAAGATTGGAGTTTTTAATTTTTTTGGTTTCGAATTCGATTAACTGTTAATATTTCTATATATAATTTTATAATATATTTATATAATTATTTTGTTAAAAATATAAATAGTTGGATATTATAACTTGTTAGATGTACATGTATTGAGTTAAATACATCATCTTTTGGTTTGACATGGAACCAAATTGACAAAAAAAAAAATATGTATATAATATCGAAATTGACAAAAAAAAGATGTACAAACCAGTTGTATGATGAGTTAGGAAGATATCGACGAACTTGTATCTCTTTCTATAAAGATATATTAATTTTATTATTTAGTGGAAGGATAGAGTATATAGTATGGATGGATACATGATCCTATCAAGGACATTTGAGATTAAAATAATTTATAATATACTTATATGATTATTTTATTAAAAATATAAATAGTTGAATATTGAATGTTTCAAACCCTAAACTTTATTTCATTCTCCATAGACTGCACCATAGCCATCATCACATACAGTTAACTGCAAATTTTGAATAATCATTATGTTATATGGTTAAAAACCGAAAACTAAAAAAATTAACCGAGAAAAACGATTAACTGTTAAGATTGTTAATCATTTATAATGGATCGGTTTAGGATTAGGATATTAAAAAACCGATCATTGCGGTTAGGTTCAAAAAATAAGACTACAGATCAGTTAAACGAATCGTGAGCACCCGTACAATTAGCTATCACCCCTATTTAACACTCCACTTTTTGAAAATGCTATAATTTTCCCCTTATTTTTGCATAGGCCTCACAATACTTAATTAAATAGAATATGATATGGAAATACTAAACTAAAATGACAAAAAAATAAATACTTATCAAATTTCATATCATTTTACACTTAACTAGCAAATATGAAAATAATTAAAAAAAGGGATAACTTATAAAAATATATAGAAAATAAATCCAACTAGCAAATATATATACATATATATCAATCGCAATTCGAAAATAGAGATTGTTGGTGGAATCAAATAAATTCCCATTTTAAGAAATTAACCATCTATGTTCTGTATCATTGTGATTTTTTTTTTTTTTTTTGTTATTCAATTCAAATTCAATAAAGTTTCACAAAGATTTGTATGTTTGTGCAAGTGTGTGCATGCACTTCTGTGGGGTGGGTGGGGCTATGTGTGTGTTTCTTGATGTTGACCCTTGCAATGTTTTATTTTGCATTTTATATTATTGTCAAGTTATATTACCACATAACCAAAAAGTCAACATCATCAATACAAAATATAAAGAAGATAAGGTATAAATGTTGGCGTTAAACATCTAATCATGTGTATGAATTGATAATTTAAATCTTACTAAGTTTTCTTTCTTTTTTTATTCATGGTAAAACTTGTCTTTTTAAGATAAGAAGTCGGTGTAATTCTACTATCCTTATCTCTTGAAAAGACGACTTCCATTAATAATAAACTAGTCTCTTTAAGAGACGGGTTGAAATTGCTTAAAATTAGGATTATTTTTATTTTGTTGGCATTTGCATAATTAAATATTAAAATATTACTATTTCATTCCTTTACCCTTTTAATTGACGAGTTTCAAATGGTATGAAAAATAATAAGTATTTTTTTTACCATGTCTGTTTAATAATTATATGCTTTTTTAATTAAGTATTGTGGAATTATATTGTAGTATTTTTAAAAAGTGGGGTATTTACTAGTCTATAATAAACATTTAATGTAAAAATATATATATTATTTGAAATATATTATCAGAAATTGACAAAAAAAAAAAAAGAAAAAGTTCTCTAGAAATTTTGTGCAGCAAGAAGTTTGGTTAAGTATAGTATCATACATTCAAAACTAACATTTGATATATGCAGCCCAAATACATGCATGATCCTAACTTGCTCATTTTTTTTCCTACTGTTTCCTAGTTTATTACAATTTGAAAAGAGTTAATTGGGTTAATATCATGAATGATACATAAACTTTGACAAAAATACATAATTAAGTATATGAATTTACTTAGTCTAAATATTAAAGATTTCAAGATTTTACAGTTAATTGTAGATGTATTGCAGAAGTGAAATGAGTATAGGTTGAACATAACATAAAACTTTATATACATCCTATCCTAGGAGATACTGGATGCCAAAAATTTATATTTTGAATATATCTTTTAATATTTTTGAAAATCACCTATATCCTAAGTTTTATATTTTATAAACCTATGAGATAAGAATACTTGATGAAACCTGTAAAATTTTTTATTCTTAAATTTTATATTTATATATTATTTAAATGTCATATATGGTTTCTTGTAGTATGAAAACTACTCAGTTTTCATATATTTATTGTAGAGATTTCTAAAGAAATAAATCTTAGAATTTTTTTAATATCCCAAGTGCTCCCTTATGCAGAACTTGTTTATAAGAAATTAGAAAAGTGATATGCATGTGAAAATAAAAATCTATAGTAAACATTTGTGGAACTTATTTATTTGGCATAAAACAAAAATGTCGAACTTAAAACTAATTCCAACAATTAAAAACTTTCATTGATATAAGAAGAAAGCCTAACACTTCTGTAAAAAGAATTTAAGTGCGAAAATGCAAGAAAATTCAACTATAATACCATCTTAAAATAGGAAATATGCGGTATGTCTGATCCTCTATATGAGAGTTTTGCCTATAGTGATAGGTGATTAAGAATATATACGATATGATGAAAACCAACAACGCAGGAGACGATTATATACAAATATTAATATGTTGGAGAATGGACAAGCTGACTGTCGGTGGTGTTATCCAAGGACTCTTCTAGCAGATGGGCGTTTGGATTTGCTTGCATATGTTAATACTCACGGTTGAATGATGGGTATTTACTGGGGTATTACTTATTGTTGGTAGGGATGTGTAAAAGCCCATAAAACCAAAAAAATCCAACTATAATTGAAAAATCAATTTGAAAATCATAGTTAATCAGTTTATTGATTTTGACTTACGGTTAGCATCTTCAATTTTTTCGATTTTTGATTTTAGTTTTGATTTATAGTAGATAAAAACCAATGGTTATGTTTAACCCTTTTATCACTCTTTTTTTTTAAAATGGAACTAAAGTGATGGGTCTTTTAATATGATAACTTTAAACCAATTAATTATTCATGATTAACCGTACCCTAATAATTGTTAGTAGCCACCATCAACAGCCACTTATTCCTAAAAGATACCAGTAACCGCAACTCATTTATATTATTACCACAATATTAGGCAACTTTTAGCATTGGTTGCAAGAAACAATATCCAAAAAAAAAAAAAATCAAGTGGCTGTTCATTGGTTAAACATAATATAATTGATAAAAAATTATGCATTTCGAGTAACATTATTGGCTGAATTGGTCATTTATTTGCTCCAGCCGTACGAGAAATATATTATTTTTGTTGAAAGAATTGAATGGAAATTGTAGTTGGAAGAATACACAAAAAAGGTCCATTAAAATATTGCTGTGGTGTTTTCAGGAGACATAAACTACCTCCTTCCTCTGTCCTTCTCCCTTAAGCTCTTTTCCTCCTTTATTGCATAATCTTTACTAGCTCACTCCATTGATTGCTATAAATTGGTTCAGGCAGCATTCATTGTCGATGACAACCTCTTTCACTTCTCCAAGAATCTAATAATGCCTTTGTGATTGCAAGACAATATAGAAAGTGGCATTCTCTGGCCAAAAAATCAGTTTCCCAATTAATTCTGTCTTAGGATGGAGTTTCAAACTACAACAAGCGCTGTCCTGGTCAAAAGATTAAGGAAAATGCTGAAATTGGCTTTTTATCTCATTAGGAAGGGAATTCTATCCAACATAAAATTAGTCATGGACATGGTTGTCATGACATTGAAAAAAAAGGGGGATCAGCAGATCTCCAAGCACTCTCAGTTTCCTGTCGCATTCGAAATACCCAAAACGAGTTGATGTCGATGCATATGCATGTGAATTCTCTTGCAGCAACACCCCAATTCCGTGCTTTTCCTATGGATCCAAAAGGAAGCACCGTTTCTTCCCCTGTTTCACTCTTCCTAAAGTCCTGGAAGACCTTGTATTCCAATTGCCAGTAGATGTAATATTTGTTCCTATTCTGAAGACCCCAGAATACAAATTCAACTTGCATATCATTACCTCGGATCGCAATGGCAAAAGCAGCCCACCTCGATCGCCTTTCGTAGTGAGGATTTCAAATTACTCCAATTATGCACCAGATGATGAGAATGATGAAGCTTATGGAAAAGTTGATCACAATGCTGAGGAGTTCATCAAGAGGTTCTATGATCAATTATGGGTGCAATACTAGAAGATGATTGGAGAATTTGCTACTGAAGTTTGCATCTTATGTATTTAAATAGTAAGCACTATGTGAAGGCTTTAGTTGATTGAAGTAATTTCTAGTCTGTGCATAAAAGTTTCACAATAATATCCACAAAGTTATAAGGTCGGATATTCTGCCTAGGCTTGGTTTAGTTGCCACTTTGTGTAAATTTCAATTATGTGCTTTCTCTTCATTTCGATATGTCTTTCTATTTGGACTTCTATTTCAAGTGACTAGGAGGGTTCCGATTACTATAATTATTTGGAATATATAATTTGTAAACTGGAAAAGAAAAATACATATTGCCTATTCTAATTGGTAAATGCACAAAAATAATATTAAGGGGTGCAAACAAGTCGAGTTGAGTCGGGCTTTTGCCGATTTGGGCTTCACTCATTTAAATTTTTAACAAACACGAGCCAAGCCGAGCTATAACAACACGAAATGTACAGGTTTGGTTTTGAACTTGTCAAGGATTCTTGAGTCGAGCTCGGACTTAAGCTCGTTAGGTTAAACAAGTCTAAGCTCAGCCCGTTTACATATATAATTTATTTTTAATTTATTATAATTACTAAATTAATATAAATAATTATATATAATATTATATTAATATATTATTATATACATATTAAATAAGCTCTTAACGAGCTTGGTTCACGAGTTCTTAACGAGTTAGTTCATGAGTCCTTAACGAGCTGGCTTGTAAGCTTGAAGACAAGTTCAAATCCAAGTTGTTTATAGGGATGTAAACGGGTCGGGTTCGGGTCGGGTCATTCTGTCCCAAACCCGACCCGATTAAAAATTGGGTGTCCCAGAACCCGACCCGACCCGTTTAACATATTACATAATTAAATGCATCATTTTATTATTTGATTAAATTATTATTATAGTGAGGCATGTTTAGGAGGGCAAACATTTCAATGGAGTTGATAAAGATCCTAATTTTTATTTTTAAAAAATTAGAAAACGTTAAAGACAAGTAAAAAATTATTAAACGTGAAAACCGAATATATAAAGTAAAGTTAGTAACTCAAGACATGTCATTACCTAAAATTATTAGAAGACTTACATATATATATTATATAATACATTCAACTCAAAATAATAATAATAATAATAATATAATAAAATGATGACACTACACGACGATCTACATATTCTTGATTTATTTATTACATTATATATATAAATATCTATTTTTTTTGAGAAAATTAATTTTTATACTTTGTTGTGTTGCATGGGAAAGAAATGAATTTTGAAAAAGTGGGGAAGGTTGCACATGGAAATCGATTTTCTCTGGATAATTGGTCAGTGATTATTAATTGTAAATATAATTTATATTCTATCATGTGACTCAATATATGAATAACAAAATGATTATATGAAAAGCATCATTCAACTAATGAATAAGTAAATTCCTTAAACTAAAATTTTTAATTTTTTTTAATTAAATCGGGTCGGGTTTTCCCAACGGGTTATGAGTACAACCCAAAACCCGACCCTAAACCCTATAGGGTCTGACCTTATAGGGTTTTTAGCTAGGCGGGCGGGCGGGTACCCTATAACGACCCGCCCCGGTTGCATCCCTAGTTGTTTAGCTAATTGAATAAGAGCTCAAGTAGCTAGCTTGGCTCATTTTTTAAACTCTAATAATTTTGCTGGTTCCGTCGTACACTTGAATCTCTTCTATGCGCTCTAAACTCTGTTGTTCCATCACAATTAATTTCAGTCGTATCTTCTGAAGAAGGCAGCTATCTATCTTGAGCCATCCTACTTCAATCCTCGTGAAAGGCAGCATGAATAATGCTATCTCATATTATGACTTTTCTGGACAAGTATGAATTGTTCGCTTTGTTATTAATCAAGTCACCTGTCTTAAAAAATTACCGAATGACATAATTAAATAGAGGGTAAATATGATGGATAATATCTAAATTTTGGCAATATATATATAAATTTTAAAAATTAATCAATTAAGTAACTAAAAAATTTTTTCTTGCTTGTGGATAATACTTCCATCATATTAATTAAAAATATCATGTTAGATGATAATATTAGCTAATTTGACAAAATACTATTAGTGCATATAAAAATTTTTTTTGAATACAAAATTGATCAAATTTAAAATTTAAATATTTAGCTCTATATTTTCTCAAAGGTCCACTACTTTTTGCGATATTAACACTTAAATAAACTAAGTGCCAATTGGTACAAATAAATCAAGTTTCAAGATCACAATTAAGGGTTAAACCTTCCAAAAAATTTCAAGTTAAACAAAAATAAAATAATAATGTTTTAGTGAAACATGCTAGCAGATCTGGACCATCGTATCTGTGCAATTGGACAGAAATGTAGACCGTACAACAATAATATGCTCAAATCTGGCCGACCAATGGGCCTACGCTTTGTGTAAACCCAATTCAAACGTCTCTTTCAATAAATTTTACGTATTACCTTTAGCTTTTATCCTATACATCGTATCGAGATGAAATTAAGTGTGTTGTGGCTAGGTTTTTTTTGGTATTTATAGACATTTTTTTTAAAATTTTTAAATAAATTATTTATTAAAAAATACATATAGATAAAAAAAATTGATAGTTCTCATGAAAAGATTAAATAAATTAAATATATATAAAATATAAATACAAATCGTATATATTTACATATATCGTTTTAATACAGATATAAATACAGATGAAAAACAGACTATCCAAACAGACCCTAATCAAACACTTTACAATACACCGCTAATTATATGACTATTCATATATTTAAAATTAGTATTTACAGTCTAAATCTTAAAATAATTTTATTTCTAAAAAAGGATTGGAGTACTCTTTTTTTTCCCCCTTTTCTTCCTAATTTTGTTTTAATTAATAGCTCTTTTTTTATTTTATTATTGAAATATAACACGTAGAAATGAGGGTCTAAATATTTAGTTTGTAAAATTACGAGATTAGACGCACATGAAACAAAACAAGGACCCATATATCACATTTAGTATATATTTTATTTAAATTTTAAATCCTTTTAAAATCCATGATGACCTATAATAAAATCAATGATTTTAGGTTTCGTTCCATTTTCCATAATGGAGGAATTTTCAAATCGCATTTCAATTTTCCCAATGTGTAAGACATCATGGGAATATTCTTCCCTCCATTCTTTCTCCATATTCTGTAAAAACTCTCCCTTTCTCTCCAATTAATACCTGTGAGGCTTAAAATTTTTTGAAATAATTTACATAGTAAGTGAAATTCTCTTATTATTAGTATTATTTTTTGGCTAGTTACGATGATATTAACAATGGATGATGAAAATTGTGGTGTTTTAATATGAATAGCGACATTCAATAGAGAAAAACTGCATGTTTTAAGGAGATGTCATGAGAAATCTTAAAAGAAGAAAGTTAAAGGAATTAAAAAAGAAGGAAGATTGAAGAACTCCCATAAGATAAGACAATTTCGATGTAAAATCAATATCCGCGTGTTGCCTTGTCAGAAATCGGTACAAGCACGTTAAAATAGCACTAAAAAGGGTGTAGTGATTATATAAGAGTAGACTTAAACTTTTCAAGATGAAAATAAAGGAAAATTGGAAAGTGGAACGAATTCTAAAAATACACAACTTGTGTATAGCCCATGCACTAAGTCGTGTAACACTCTGAGACTCAAATACAATGATTTCTAGAAGTGCATGGGTACATGAGCTCATGTATCAAGTCGTGTATCTATTTGTACTTTTGATGACATAAGAACTCTGGAAGTGCATATCCCGTGCATGTCTAGTGTACATGTCCATGCACTAATTTGTGACTTAAAATTTTGTGTTTAAAAGTGCGCAACCTATTGCTCAAAACCTTGTACAACCTGTATATAGCATGTTCAGTGCCCATACACTTAACCACACACATTTTTGTGACTTGGTTGGTTCATTTATGTGTTACACAGCCCCTTGTGTGGTCGTACCCTCGCCCATGCACCTTAAAACCTCTCTGAAATCATCTTTCTCCTTTGCAAAAGTAATTAAAATCTATTTAGTAAATGTTATGATACAAGTATGAGTAAGGCAAATCCCACAAGAGAAATATGAAACTTATGTGAAGGGTTTATAAGATGGAAGACCTATTAACCTAATACCTTAAGGTTTTAGGTTATGTATGGTGTCAAAACCTATTAGTGTATCCCTTCTGTAAAGACCCGACCCACCAATCCTTAAGATTTAGCAAGTCAAGTCCCCAACCACATATAATATTTTCATATTATATGTAAGGTTGTCCTAAATCTAACAATCTATGTGAATTGTTTGTTTAATCCCACTATAACTTGATATAAAGATTTTTTTATTTTTCAAATGGATTACTCACTTGAGTAATCTATTCATATAGAACTTTTAAAGAAATAATTTACAATTTTGTGTCAAGCATATGACACAACAAAACTTACATAAGTTTTTACAAAACAAGAAAAATAGACTTTAAGTCTTTATATACAAATAAGGCTTAACTAACAAGCCTCTATTCAAAATACAAAATATAAAATTGAACCAACAAGTTGTTCAAAAATTTTCCTTCCTTGCCATCTTGCACTCGATTCCTACTCGCCCCACTCATCCATAAACTTCTCCCAATCCGACCCATAGCTCATATCATCATAACAGTCATCATCACCTGAAAAATAGCAACAGTGAGCCACAGGCCCAGTACACAGCAACAACACTCAAAAGCGTAGTGGCAATCATACCTAGACTAATATAATGCAACACTAATGTTTTATTTATCTTTCTTTAGTAATCATTGATCAAATCCTCATTGGAGTATTCAAACTCCGGGACAAGCCATGGGATTCTGGGGATCCTGAGTAACGCTCACGACGCTCAGAGGGTTGATATAGATAGCCCGAATATCTATATCTCCTAGATAACGTTACACTGAAAAGAATAATCTCATATAGGTTATATAGCCGTTGCCTAACTTCACTTAACTCAATCCATAATATAAATTAATTCACATGCTCCCATAAACATTGAATTAAATTATACTATTTCTTTTCAAGAATAAGTAAATGTTGCTCAGTTACTATATTTCCTATCGATTATCCGCCGAGCCTAGTAATTGCATCATGACTATTGGCCTAAGCGCCTACACTAACATATCATTGCATTATGATAAGTTACCGCTCCTCGGACCGGATTCAACGGTGAAAACACAAGCAATTCAAGCAATATTTAAGCCACTTAGAATTTATATCCAATTTAAGTATGCCTATCCTAATAAACATACAAGCAAGTCACTGCGTACCTGTACTAGCTCGAGAATCAATGGAAATAACCGAAAGGGGATCACTCACTGTAAAAAGAAGTAATTAAACTCACACTTAGTTCAAGTACTAATTATCTAGTTGAAAATATAATTAATCAAAGAAATTCAAATAAATTAGTACAAAGTCATAATAAAGCATTTAAACATCCTATTATATCATAGAACACTTAACAAATACTAAATTGATCATATATCAAACTTCGGAAAATTTTGAAGAAAGTTTTTAAAATTCAAAAGTGCAGGGGATACGTCGGCATTCAAAGCCGGCGGCTTTGAACCGGTGTTCAACACTCTGAAAATCAACACTGCCAACGCTGGCAACGTTCAAGGGTACACCGGCTGCCTTCATCCTATGCCGGCGGCTTTGAGCTGGTGTAGAATGCAAATCCAAAATTTTTCAAAACTTCCAGAGAGGTACAAACCGACCGCATACATGGATACGCTGGCAGCCTCTCACTATACGCCGGCTGCTTTGATTCCCAGTAGCCGGCGTACAATGTGAAAGAATAAACGCCGACTGACTTTTCCAGCGAAAGCCGGCGGCATTCAAACGGCTTTAATAATTTTAATTCTGTTCGTTTCCAACACCGCCTATAAACCGACGGCGTAGAAACCCCAGATGCCGGCGTACGACCAAAATTTAGCATATACGAAAATGTTTTGATTTTCCCTGTTTTATTACACTTTATTCACTTTCAAAAATTCTCAAACTTAGCCTAAACTTCCCAAAGATTGTTATATGTTCATTACATTATTCAAACAATATAAACTCCAACTCACAACATCAAACTGTCCACCTCAAATCGTCATACATAAATCATACTTCAAACCCCAAATCACTACACCCAACATTTAGTCATCAATCATTTGCATTGCTCAACACTTCTAATCTCTTATACTACATATACTACTAACTCCTATAACAACAAAACACTCCTCATACAACCAACAAAGCATATAAGTCCTCAAACACAAGTTAAGCTTAAAACCTATTGCTAAGAAACAATGAACTTGCATATTTTGAAGATATGAAAAACATACTTACCAATAGAACTTTAGGCCTTGGTTTTGTGATCCTCTAGCATGCTTTTGATGGTGGAAAGTGTAGAAGATGAAAGGCTTATCTATATAGGTCCATGGGAGAGCTTTGGAGAAGAAGGAAATTATGTTTTAAAGCTTTTGAAGACATGTTTAGGAGATCTGAAAATTGTGCACGAATTTTGCACTATTTGAGTTGATATTATCTTAAGTTTTGACTTTTAAGGCATAAGAGGTTAAGGGGACTTAATGACTTATCATTTGCTAATTAAGAAACTTGTCCTTGGTTAATTAATGTGGTGTTTAAGCTCCCTTTAAGGTAAAAGAATTATGCTATGATGAGGCTAATGTACATGGATCTATTTACTCATTTTAATACATTCCAAATATAATTCTTACATGTTATGCAATTTAAATTTTATGAACTAAATATTTAATAAATTCTAGAGTATTTGAATATTTATCACAATAATAAAACACATAATTCATCATGAACACAAATCATATTCAATACATACCAAAAGCATGTATAAATTCAATAACACACATATAAAATATAAGTTGGAAATTTCATGGTTATTTCACCTTCACAAGGTTTGCTTATAGAATTTCCATACATTGAAGGCTTCTCCTCTCCTAACAAGTGGTATCGGATCCAATGGTTTGGTTGGTGCATATTGTTGGCCTTCCATTTTAAAAGAAGAGCTTTGTGGTAATGATTTGTTTGTGAAACCCTTGGTGTATGATGAGTAAGTGGGGGGTGGACCACTCGTAGAAAAACGGGTTTAATAGAGTCAATTTGATAAGCTCTTGATAAGACCACAAGGATTACACTTGAGTGGGAGTGGAAAACTAAACCTATTGTAGAGACTCACACTTGAGAGAGAGATTTATTAGGACATAAGTGTGAGCTAGGAAATTCCCATGAGGAAAATATGGAACTTACATGAAGGGTTTATAAGAGGGAAGATTTACTAACTTAATACTTTAAGGTTTTGGGGTTATATATGGTGTCAAGCCCATTATTGCATATTTACTTGACATGGATAGTTACTCATTCCATCATCGTTCGACGTAGAACTGCTGTTGCAGTGTTTATTTGAGGGGAATGATAATTCATAATGTATTGCTATTATGTAAAATAATGAATAACAATTTATATCCTAACCCCCAAAAATTGTCATTCAATGATTTATTTTTCTAACTTTGTCATAAATATTACTGTCATAAAAATGTCACTATCCAATTACTCTCTTTCTATAACAAATACATAAGGCATTATAGATATTTTACCTTTTACTTCAATAGTTATTTGTTTTACTTCTTATATCAAGTGGACATTGTAATAGCCATTACAGTCCTATCACATTCTCTTTAAATTGGAATTCCATTCCCCTCTTATTTCATTTGGCAAGTGAACGACATGTTAATATATTCATTCACAAGGTCTATTTATAGAATTTCTTCCTATTGAAGGCTTCTCTCCTAACAATATCTCTATCTAAGAATTTATACATACTAAAACATCTGAAAACCTAGAAATAGCAAGGTACAAGTGAGAACTACAAAAATATATATCAAAGTTAAGTGTGGAGTTATGAATAATTTTGATAACATATTTGATATGTAATTTAGGTAGTGAATTCTATCATTCGAGATGGATGAATATTCTAGGTATATGTATATTTTACTTGTTACTTGTGTTGGTTTTGGTTTGAATCACAAATTGATTAAATAAATATCTTGCTATCATTAAAATTCAAGTATATATATTATTAATATGTCAAGACAGTATTGCAATTAAAATATCGAATACAATAGATGCATATATAATGAATTTAAATATAATAGTTGATACAAAAGTGCAACAAACTTGAACCATAATACCATGTTAAAGTTGGAGATGTTTGATAATTTTTATTGTCTAATTAGGTTTAGTCTATAATAATGAGTTATCAGTTAGATTAAATTTATATTTCATTGGCAAAATCAATTATTTTACATCTGGTAGAGAATAAGCAGTAACTTGCACGTGTAGAGAAAATTACTAAGACTTATAACCTGGACAAGTAGCATACATAATAAAGGTCATAAGTTGGATAACGAAACATATACTGTAACCTTTATATTAGTAAGTTCCGAAAATTTAGGATAAAAACTTACACTGTGACACTATGATATTTCCACCTAAGATATACTCAACCGAAGTGTTTAATAGATGTAAATATCTTGCAACTTTTAAGCACACTAAGATTATGATTAAAAGATTAATAATGATAATAGGGTTTTATAATTTTATGAAATATATTTAAATTTTCTATGCGATGTATATTGCATATGCAATGTGTATATATCTTCCACTTTCTCCGTGCAATTTTTGTTTCTCTAATAAATGTATAAATAATCATTTAAAAAAATACAAAAAAGGTAGTTTTAAACTTTCGATAAGTTACTTCCTCAACTTCAAAACCATTCAAAACTTATTTTTTGCTGATCTGAACAGGACCTTAACTTAGGTAACTCCGTTTTAATTATCCGCAAATTTAGTGTAATTCATAACTTTAAGCGTCAAGATACATAACGAACAGTTTGAATGTGATGAGAAACATAAGTAGAGCATCATAGGGGTTCTAGAACTGAGCTAATTAGTTCTGTTCTAAAGTTGGGCCGATTTTACGATTTTTAGGCTGTTATTTGGCCTAAAACTAGTAAAACTAGCGCTTCCACCTGGATCCATTAACAAAATAAAAAAATATTAAATATATAATTATTAATATTTAAATTATTTTATATAAATAGTAATATTTATTAGTATTCACAATATTTAATATGTTATTATCAACAACATAAATAAATGAAACTTAAAATCATATATAATTAGTTTAAATAAAGTTCTCTTAAAAAAATTCATTTCCTTAATAATGTGAGACTATATTTTGTATTATAATTTTCTTTTCTCTTTAGAGTATTTTGCAATCTTATATTACTAACTACAATTCATATTGGATGTGTTTGTATACAAATAAATGTGCATTCTAAACAATTTTTTAAAAATTAGTTAAATGATTTAACACTTTTAGATATAATAATTATTTTGAGTTTAAAATTTATTTTTATTAAAAACTAAAATTCATTGATTTATTTTTTTATTTAAAAAAGGCAATTTAGCTCCAAAAACGGAACTAGAAACTGTTGTTCCAAAACTAGAATCGAGAACTGGCGGTTCCATGAATTGGACAAACTGTAGAAGATGATCCAGTTCTGGTTTCTCAAATTCAAGACTCGAAACCTGTACTTCTAGTTCTGGTTCAGTTCTAAAAACTGTGCCCATGTCAAGATGAGAGGCGTGTACTCTAATTTTTGCTATGGAAAAGTGTGTTTAAAATTTTCCTGCACAACTAATATTTTTGAGGTTTAATTAATAGATGCCCATCTAGTTTCACCATAGATTAAGTCTAGGTTTCATATATTGTTTTTGGTTCATCACCCGCAAATTAACATTGAGAACTTCACAACCAACTACTTAATCATCAAATATTATCATAATGAAAAAATTTAATAGTCCCATTATATTTTTTAATGCTTATTGTAATAGTATAAAAGACTATGGTTATTATAATTTTTTAAATGGCTAGTGGTAATAAGAAAAAACCATAGGGGGTGACTAATAATAGTGGTTAATCATTATATAAATACCAATGGAAAAAAAAAAAAATGGTTTTCACTTTTGAAAGAAGAAAGAATTTTTTTAAAACTTTCATTAATACTTTCCATGATTGGTAATGGCAACCATTAAGGGCCAGCTATTATGATCGTTTTTATCTAAACTTGGTTACCGCAAGCAAATTCCGAAATAAGTTTTAGGAAAATATCATTGTAAATTCATTGAACTAAAATTATATATGCATTTGGAGTTCCATTCAAGACCGAATTAATTAGTAATTGATGTGCACCACCTGGAGGGGAAGCATATTTATTTTTTATACAAGAACTTGAATGGAAATTGTTGGTGAAGGGCTGCATATGGAGAGGTTAATTAAACAATTATTGTGATGCTTTCTACAGACACAAACATGCCTCCTTCCCCTGTCATTCTCCCTCAAGCCCTATTTTCTATTTCTTTATTGCTTCATCATCATTTTTTTTTAATTGAATTTTAGATCATCCTGAGATTCAAGACCTCACTCCATTGATTGCATAACATTTGATATTCATTGTCCCGTATGACGTCTTTCGCTTCTCCCAGAATCTACTTATCTTTTCCTACTTCATATTTTTGCATTTGTTCTTTTTTCCTAGTGATAATAATCTTCTTTTTAATTCCTATATATTTTATAATTGGCGAAGCAACTTTATATAATTATTTGTTCGATTTATCCTCTAAACATACTATTTTACATTAATTAATTGTTGAGACGATAAAAAAATGACATTATGATATCATTAGCTCCGACAATTCGCATTAGCAGGTTAGGTTTGTGTTTTTACATCATTTCTAATTCATGTCACTGTTATAAGTATATGAAATTGATTATAAATCATAAATAATTAAGTCATAAGATAATCGTGTTTTTATGTCATGCCTAATGTTGTGTATCAGGTTTTCTCTCTTTATATTTTAATCATATTGTGTTGCTAAGTACGAACGATGTAGCTTGGTTAATTCGCACATAAAGTAGAAGTTATAAGGTCTGGAGTCCACCTCACTTGTTTGGCTTCACTCTTCGAAGCACTTTTTCGATACTACATTTTTTCTCCACGAGGATATCAACGATTATATCTCTTTATCTTGGAAATGGGTTCAAATACAATTTTAGTGCCACAATTGAAAGGGCGGGTAATACTGGAGGGTTAGGGCCGTTGTTCTGGAGATATTACGAGCGCGTGTTCATTACCCAAGAGGGACCTAAAATTATTCCATAGGCGCTTTAGAATATCAATCGGATTGTAAAAAGATTTTAAATTACTGATATTCTTATTGACTTCTTTATCAAATTTTCTTTGAATTGTAAATTGTTGATATCCATAGAGTTAAGTGTTCATTGATGTAAGTAAGGATTTGTGGTTAATGCTGCAAATCTCATGGATAGTTTAAAGTGTTCCCTGACAAATATTGAGTTGGGAACTCAATTAGGGCTATCCTAAGTCCGAGTCCCAAATGAAAGAGCATAAATTCTACAGGAAGGTGTCAAAAAGGTGGTTTTCCTTTTTTCTTTTTTCCTTTTCCTTTTTTTTTTCAATTTCTTTTCTTTTTACTTAATAATACAAATTGGTACTATAAACAAGACCACAAAATGGTCATCTTCATCAAAGCTAGGTTAGAAAGTAAATGAAAGAACCACAAAAGTGGTCGACTACTTTGTACATCTAAGTGGATCTAGCTGACTACTTTTACATGTGTTCATCTTGGATGACCTGTTTTAGAGTTTTGTGGTTAGGAATGCGGTTGTTTAAGCGTATTTATTTTTTTTAGTTTAATCTCTTTTGTTTAACTAGGTAAAAGCCCGGAGGCCCAAAAAAAAAAAAAAAAAACAAACCAGGTGATAAGGAGAAGGTAATTAATGGAACTAGAGAATTCGATTTCACAGACAAAATTTTTAGTTGTGGGATTGGGTTTTAAAACCTGATGCCTACTGTACATCCAGGTTTGACTTGAGTTGCAATCCTACCGAAGCATTCATTAACTATTATAGAAATTAAATAAAAATCACAACAGACAAGAAGAACTTCTTAAAAATAAAAATATCTTTCTTGTAAATAAAGATTAAAATATCTTAAAGGATCTCAATAGGTTTTGAATGGTTAGCTCCTTTTCAAAAAAAATCAAATCATAGACTATTTTTGCATTTCTGGCGGAAAAAAAAAAAAAAAAACTATTTTGCAGTTATTGTTCCATCCTCTTCGATTGGCCGGGGATTAAAACTTCTAGTATCGCTAAGGCCTTAATTTTAATCTTATTGGTTTCTTGGAGAATAATCTGATGCTTGCATTAATACAATACACACCTTATATACCTTCTCTACAAAATACATCTTAACCTCCACTACCTGCTTTAAAGTCAGTTCTTCTGTCACAATTAATTTTAATTGCATCTTTGGAGAATGGAAGCTATAGGTTTTAAGCAATCCTGATTCAATCCATAATAAAAATAGTATAACTAAACTTTTAGTATGAATTATTTAGACAAATAGGAACCGCATACTTTTTTTATTAATTGTGACATCTGCCTCTCAACAACACGAGTGATGATAAATTACAGTTAAATGAGCTAAGTACCAATCATGGGCAAACAAATCAAGTTTCAAAAGCATGATTAATGGTTGAATCTTCAAAATTTTCATACTATACAAAGTTCAAATAATAATTTCTCAACTGAGTGAGATATACGACGCTGACCACAGCATCTGTGCAATTGCAAGGAAAGCATAATGTACAAAGATAATACGGTAAGCTGATCTATTTTTTTCATTATGTTTTGGTCATTTTGTATCATATTTTTATTGTTTTAAACATATGTTTGTTAATAAATAGATACAATGAAAAACGAATAGTTTTACTCATAAATAGATCAAACAAGTATAATACAAATTTGATACTGATAAGATGTAAATACAGATAAAATATAGACATGGTATAAATAAAAATTGAAAAATCCAAATTTACCCTAAAACTGGCCGACCAACGAGCCCACGCCTTTATTCAAACGTTGCAAATCCTTTGGTTAGCCATTGTAGCTTCAAATTATCCCTTGCAATAAATTTACCTATTACTTTTAGTGATAGATATATTTTAAACTTTTGGTAATTTAGTGCCTTATTTTTAAATTTTGGTCAATTAATACTTGTATTTGCAAAGTATGAGCAATTTAGGCCCAGTTTGTTTTAAGGAAAATGTCTTCTATTCAGAAAAGTATTTTATGTAAAAATATTTTTCTGAAAATAATATGATTTCATGTGTTTGGTTGTTTTACAAAAAACATATCAAAAAATTTTTCCGGTGTTTGACGTACCAATATTATGTAGTACTTCATTATATCTAAATAATTTATTATTAGCAATTTACTATATAAATACATTATGCCAAATAATTTTATTTAAATTAAAAATATAAAATTTAAATTATTTTATGACATTTATTTACAAACCATCAATTGATCTTTATAATTCTTTAATGAATATTCATATTTTTCTTTTCTCCATTAGATTATTTTCATGTTTGAAACATAATTTTTTTTGTTAATTATGATAAAAATCAAGTTCTTAAATTTAGAATATTTGCAAAAACTGATTCAAAAAATGACTTTTCATTTTAAAAAGAGTAAGTCATTTTCTTTAAAAAAAAAATAGAATTTTCTCTTTATTGGAAATTATTTTCTCTTACAAGGAAAAATGTTTGCTACTTAAAGTGTCTTTTCCATGTAACAAACAAAAGAAAATAAAAGAAATTGTTTTCAGAAAGTATTTATCTTGAAACAAATGGGGCCTTAGTGTGCTTATTAATAAAATATTTGATGAACATTTATTTTGATAACAGAATAACAACGGATGAAGTATTTGTACTTTCAATTACTGTTTCTTTGAAATTATTAGTAAAATCTTGTCCTTTTGGTCGAAAAAGCATTACATATATCAATGGATATGTTTTTTACTTTGAAGAAATATTCAACGTGTTTATGCTCAACGGAAATTGCTTAACCATTTGAAGCTACTAATAGTTCGGTCCAATTGCTTTTATTTTGTTGATGAGACTTCGTCGCTACTGTGAATTCATCGTCACCTTCATCATCTGTTTATTTCAACAAGCACGTTAGAATGTTATATTTTGATATATTATAATTATATAAAAAATAGAGAAAGACGTTTCGCAAGTGACAAGGAAGGAAGTCAAAGGGCAATGGACTAGAACCACCGGTGGTGGTGGCTGTTTAACAATTATATACTTATCTTGAATTTTCAATTGAATTTTCTATTTTTTAAATTTTTACAATTTTTGAATTTTTAATTATTTTATTAAATTTATCTTAATATAGTTTATTTATCATTTTGAATTAATGATTTCAGTGAATAAAAATATGTAAAGTGTGAAAATTTAATAGAAAAAGCTACAAGCATTTAAAAAGTTATCATTTATAAACTTTTGCAAAAGTTGATAACTAAAAAAAAGAAAGAAAAAAAAAATTAAAACCCAAACAGTGAAACATCTGGATTATAAGCGAATTTTTTCCTTTGCTATTTTTACAATAATACTTTAAATAATTGGTAATGGCAACCATTAACGGCCACGTATTGCCATGTCTATCTTTACCTCTTATTACTGAAACAAACCTTGTACAACATGTTAGAACTAATTTTATAACTTGGTTATAGAAAGCCAAAGTCCCAAAAAGATTTTAAACAGAACAACCATTGTAAAATCATCGGACAAAAATTATGCATTTGGAGTACCATTCTAGACTTAATCGGTAATTGAGGTGCACCAGCTACAGGGGAAATACATTATTTTTTGTACAAGAACAGGAATGGAAATTGTTTGTGAAAGAATACATGAAGAGGTCCATTAAACATTTATTGTGATGCTTTCTACATACGCAAACATGCCTCCTTCTCCTTTCATTCAAGAAATGATTCGGTGCTATCATACGGCATGTGTAATATACCAATGGTGTATTGCTACTAATGGTTTTTTAACATCATCCGGCTATATAGATGGTGATTATTTTAAAAATTGTCTTAATGTGTAAGCATATTATTAATAGTTGCACATCACGTATATATTCATATGATGTGTATTATCCATTGAATATTTTCCCTTGTCATTCTCCCTCAAGCCCTCTTTTCTATTTCTTTATTGCTTCATCTTCTTTTTTATTGGATTTTAAATCATCTTGAGAGTCAAGATATCACTCCATTCATTGACCCACCAACCTCCTTCACTTCTCCTTGAATCGGTTTATTTCCTATTTCATATTTTTCCCATAGCATTCTACGCTGTGTAAAAAGTAAAACATCAGTATCCAATTACAATATCCTAGGATGGAGACACAAAGTTCTGTCCAGGTCAAAAAATTAAGGAAAATGCTGAAATTGGCATTTTTTTTCTCATTGCGAATGGGGTTGTATCCAACAAAAATTGATCATGGACATGATTGTTATGGTAAAGAAAAGAAGGGGAATTAACAAATCGATCTCCAAGCACTATTAGTTTCCTTTCACATTCAAAATACATGAAACAAGTTGATCGCAGTGCATACAAGTACAAATTCTTTTGTAGTAGCACCCCAATTCCAGGTTATTTCCATAGATCTAAAAAGAAGCATCTTGTCTTTCCTTGCATATCCCTTCCTAAAGTCCTAGAAGACCACATATTTGAATTGCCGAGAGATGTAACTTTTGTTCCCTATTCCAAACCCTAGAACACAGGTTCAACTTACATCTTGTTAACCATCATCCGTATGACAAATTTAGCCCATCTCAATTGCCTTTTGCAGTGAGGATTTCAAATTATTCTAACTATGCATTAGATGATAAGAACGATGAAGCTTATGGTAAAGTTGATGACAAGGCTGAGGAACTTATCAAGAGTTTTTATGATCAATTAGGTGTGCAATATTAGGAGATGTTAAAAATGTATTTGAAGTATCCAATAATATTTGGTGAATGTCAAATTTGATATCTTAATTTTGCCAATTTTTACATTTAATTACTTAAAATTTAAATCCATCAACATGTTATTTTGAGATTATTTAGGGTACCAAAACTAGGTAGTTTATTGTAAAAATTGATAAAATTTATGTAGTTAATTGAAAAAAAAAAGAATAACATTCAAATTATTAATTGAGAAAATGGAAAAAAGTTTTAATACTAAATTAATATACTTTTAAAGTCTTGATAGTTAATTGTAAACGGATAATTTTAAAGTGATTGGATTGTAGATGTAAACAACATCTACAATATTTTAACCATAGGTATTTTGCTAGAGTGTCTACTTGTGTTACAGTGTAAAAAATTTGCGTGTTATTTTCTTGTGAAGTCCAATTATATGTTTCTTTCTCTTAACTTTGATATATTTATTTGTACATACATTTTCATTTTTATTTTATAGATGCACTCTTATAGTGTTACATCAAATATTTTTAATTGAAGGTTTGTGAAATAACTTAATTTTCATGCACAATTAGACATATATATATATATATATTATTATGTTGATTTGAGTAAATTGTAAAATTTTGTTAAGTGTTAAGTTGAATGAAAATTGATATGTTAGTATGAATTAGTAATATAGATAGATGGCATGATTAGTGTATAAAATGTGCTATGTAATTTGATATTATTAAAATTACTTATATATATATATATATATATATATGGTTGATAAGTTATATGTGATAAAAATAAGTATAGTGTTTTAGTGTGGTTGACATTACTGCATATTGTTATTTCAATTCATGTTAAAATTAAGTTTCAAGAACAAACTCAACCTAAATCCAAACACTAAACATAGCAGATTTTCTTAGCCCAAACCCAAGCTTCAATTGTTAACTAAACAAAGTCCAAAAGCAAGCCAAATTTAAAGCCCAAAGCCCCTCTTATTCTTTTGTCAAAATCTGCCTTAAAAGTCACTTAATAAAGGATAAATATCAACTTTTATTTGGACAAAAAAAAAAAAAAAGACACACAAATCAGAACCAAGAACAAACCCAAAAATAGACCCAAAATTCGTGGGAAATTCCATGCCCATTTTCCTAACCTATTTGAACAAGTGTCCTTGCTCAATTCACCAAGAATTCACTCCCACTCATCATATACAAGTTTAAGGTAAGTCTGCATGTCTTTTTGTGATGATTTATAGGCTTTTGTTTCATGAATTTTCTGTCAAAAATTAGTTCATAGTAGATTATAAGTAATCTTGTTATGCTGAGTTGTTGTTGAGTTGTTTAAGAATGCTTTTGGATGTTTGAAGTTATAGTAGATAGGTTGTTGTAGGCTCTAATGTCATTTTGAGTTGAAGTGTTGGAGTTTAATGAGTTATGATGAGTGTTGAAGTTGTTTTGTGTATGTTGAGTTGGTGAAAGTTGGTGATGAAGGAGTTGGTTCATATTGAGTGATGTAGAGAGTTGTTTGATGTTGTTAAAGTGGAGTTTATACTTGTTTTGTGTTCATAATTGCATGAGGCATCATGAAAGATTTTTATTTTGGGCTTAGGGTATGATAGGATATGAGAAAGGTGGAGAAAAATCAAGTTTGGAACAAGGGAGTGTAAAAAATTTTCATACACCCTGCTATACAGTATGTTTGGAAAGGTGTATAGGACATATACCCTTTGATACAGCCTGTATACAAGGTTGTATCACTCTCTGGCCTTGAATTTCATTTCCCTTAGGTTGAAACAACCTTGGATACGGGCCATATCCAAAAGTATTTCATTTTCTAGTCAAAATGTGTTTTCTCTTAGGTTGAAACAACCTTGGCTACGGGCCATATCCAAGGGTGTTTCATTTTCTGAGTCAGTGTGTTTTTTCCATGGTTGATACAGCCATCAAAACAACCCATATATAGGGGTGCTTCATTTGATACAGCCCTTGATACAGCCCGTACTCAAGGGTGTATCACTTTTATTTTGAAAAAAAAATCTTTATTAAAATTTTTTGTTGTAATTTTACTTCTTTACATTTATTCCTTATTTATTATCTAGTTTTATGATTAATTAAAAAGCTATGCGGGTATGATTCCGGACACAATGATCACGTGTGTACCGCGTGGCTATCGCGCTACACGTGACTTAGGAAAACAACACGTGCAAGGGTGATAAAGAGAGAATCGTGTAGGGAGAAGGAGTAGGCAGTCTTAATAGGCTTTAACACACATGTGACAGGTGAGGGAGCTAAAAAGCATCAACCTCACTAAGTACCATGAATATCGTGTGCGTTCTTGAGTGAGTCAAGTAATCGATTCATAAAAATGGAAATCCGATAGCACAACGATGTTTTTCCAAGATTTCACCACTTATCCAAATGAGGTCAGGACTCAAGATATTTATAAATAATCTAACTGTCGATGTTGTCCATCAGATGAGATAGACGACCAATGGCTAAGATAAGTCCTTCTCATTATGGATATGGATGTTTGCTCCCTTATGGACTCATGCCCATTAAAGCCTTTATTGCAATGTGTGTGAGTTAATTTGAGAAAGGTTGGAATTGGGCAGGCCAATTCTAACGGGCCCTACTCCAAGCCTTCCATGCCAATTCTCCCATGATCATCCCAATATAATTGGGCCTAACTCTCTAAGCCCTATCATTTAACCCAAAGAGTTAAATCCAAATAATAAATTAGGCTTAAAGCTTTTATAATGAAATCCATACGTCTACAAAAGCTTATATAAATCTATCGTATATATGAATGTTAAACTTAGAATTAATAGTTTTATATATTATATTAAGTATAAATATTGATTTAAGTTGATTTTCTTTGTTATAGTGATAGAAACTCCTACTCCTTTGAGTGCTTCCTTTAATATTTCTTTGAGTGCCTCTGTTGATTCTTTATATATCTCAGGTACGTAATGACTTGCTTGATTGTTTGCTAGGTTAGGCATATTCCAATTTGACTTAATTCAAGATGACTTAAGTTATGTTTGTTTTGATTGTAGTTTTCGCTGTTGAATCCGGTCCGGGGAGCGGCATTATCTTTTTAATGTCATGATGCAATAACATGTTAGTATAGGCGCTTAGGCCACTTATCATGGTGCAATGACTTTCATTAGTGGCTTAACGGGTAGTTAATAGGGTATTTGGAAATGGTGTAACATTCGCTTATTCTTAAAAGGAAATAGTATGATTTAGTTCAAGTATTTATGGGAACAATTGAATTAGATGATGTTATGGATTAAGTTAAGTGGAGTTGAGTAACGATTAGGTGCCCTAAGTGAGATTACTTTTTCTTTTAGAAAGTTTTGTAGGAGATATAAGTATTCAGATTACTTATATCAACCCCCTGGACAACTGATGTTACTCAGGACCCGTAATATCCTTATTTGTCTTGGAGTTTGAATGCTGCAGTGTTATTTTGTTTAATGAATTCTAATTAAAGCTAATGAAATATGAGTTGTTGCATTGCACTAGATTAAGTTTACTTGCCATATCGCTTTTGGTTTTGTTACTGTGTACTGGGCCTTTGGCTCACTTTTGCTACTTTTTAGGTGATAGTGATTGCTATGATGATTTGGATTATGGGAGTGACTGGGAGAAATTCCTAGATGAATGAGACGGATAGGAACCTTGGTTTTGCTTGTGGCTTTTCAAGAAAGTTTTTGTTTAAGATGTTTTGTTAAAGAAAATATATTTTGTATTTTGTTAGAAGGCTTGTCAGTTAAGCCTTATGTTGTAAAAAGAGATTTTAAGTTTATTTTTCTTGTTACTTTGAGACAATAAGTAAGTTTTGTTGTATCATCTATTAGACACAAAGTTTGTAAATATTTTCTTATAAATGTTTTATATGTGTATAGATTACTCATGTGAGTAATCTTTTTGTGAAATGCCTTTATATGAAGTTTTAATGGTTTTAAACAAACAATTCATATAAATAATTAGATTTAGAACGACCTTACATATAATATGAAAAATATTATATGTGATTGGGGACTTGATTTACTTAATATTATTAGTATTAAGTAGGTCGGGTATTTATAGTTTGGAACCAACTAATTGCAAGAACTAGAAATAAGGAGCTATTGGAGTATAAATCTTATGAGGATTAGGAAAATGTTCCATGCATAAATTAAATAAACCTAAAAAAAAATTGTCCATAAGGGAAAAAATACCAATATTTTAATAAAAAATAAAATGCTCTTGAATTAAAAATAATCCTAAAAATAGACAAATTAAGATGAGCTTAAGATAACTTTAATGAACTCATTTTAATACGAGTTCAATATAACATAAGCTCCATTTTAAACTAAAGTTGCCCATTTTTTGAATTATTTTCAATAGAGCAACACTTTTGTAATTTTCTTTTTTTTTTTTAAATATAACCCAATTTTTTTTAAGCTTAGTGATACAAATAATCATTTTAAGGGCTAGTTCAATATTCCTTTCCTCCAAAGTTGTAATATATATTAAGATATATATAATATATAGATATATATAATAAACTTGTACCATCCCTCCGGTTAAAGTGACACGTGTTCTAGAAGAATATTAACATCAGTTTATAAGGCTAATTTAGGAATTAGGAAGTGTCAACTCCGTAGAATCCTAGTGGTTAAAAGCCTCATTAATTACATATTTACTTAACTACTGATTGCTTAAGTTAAGGTGTTACAAATGGTATAAGAGTCAACTACTACTAAGGTATATGACTTAAAAATGGATTTAGGAAGAAGCTAATGAAACCCAGGTAGAAAATATTAGTCCGTCACTTGTTAGGAATTCTCAAGCCTGGTGGTTGAAAGGGTCTGTGAATCACCATTTGGCGTCATTTGACCTTTTTTTTTTTTTTTTTTTTAATTTGATTAGGATATCAATGGGTGTGTTTGTTTTACAAAGAGCATCTTTTAGAATTTTTCATTTCTTTCAAAATATTTATAACCAAGGCTTCGTATGGTCAAATATTACTGTAGCGATCTCTTGATTAAAGTGATCGTAGCATGGGGAAGACTCAAAACCCCTAGACAAACGTCAATGGAAAATGATATTCGGATTTTAACTCGGAAATTATTTTACTCATTTCCATTAAGCTTTCCGTTGCTGCTAACAGCTACCACTAATGGCCAGGGCCCATCATTGCCTATCACTGCCATTTAGTGCTAAAAACCACTATTACCTATAACATTGTGAGACTATTACAATATTTAGACAACTATGGAACTTTGATCACGTAGGAAATGCAAATAAGTTGTAAATTGTGACATCTCTCAAATAAATAGAAGAGAAATTTTATTCATGAAAATATGGATTGATTCTTTGGTATAGCTCTTATCAAAACTTTAAAGTGTGCTCAATGCATGGTATTTGATAAAAACGTATCAATTGTATCAAAGAATAAATAATAAAATCCAACAGAATTCCTACGACAAGCTATAAGGTAGTGTCCCTATCGATTGCATAATAGAATTACTACGAGTTTCGTCTTTTTGGATTTAGATATCAAGTACTAGTATTACTGTTTCTCTACTATTAATAATAATTGAGATAGTATTATAACTACTATTTATCTAACTAGTAACCCCAATAGTTAATTATGTGCCTTTTTAAAATAATACAATCACAAAATGGTACCCTTGTCTTAATCCACCATAAACCCTAATTTCTTATAATAAAGGATTGATTAACGAGTCGTTTATATCTTGAACTGCAGGAATTCCTTAAATTCATCAACTTCTCTTTCAAAATAATTGAATTATATATAAACCTAAATGATTAATGGAAATCTCTTTTATCATTAATTACACATAGAATTGCATTATTGTTTAAGATTCCTACCAAAGATTCAATCTTTATGCAGAAATTCATGTAGTCTATGTCTAGATCCGCATTCAAGCTTCTCTATTCATGTAGATCTATTCTATTAGATGAAATCCCTTTCTATCCAAAAGAAATCAAATATGCAATCAATTTTTGCCACAAATTAATCACAAGAACAGTAAATAATGCATGAAAAAAAATCAAGAATATATATAAACTTTCATTAATCAAACAAATTTAACACATAGATCTAGGGTTTCACAAGACTTAGGATAAATAAATCTAATTCCTCATAAATTTTATAATCATAACATGAAATCTAGAAGAATAGAAAGTAAACATGATGTAAAATTATCCCCTTAAACAAAGTTATGTGACATTCATTGATGCCCTAACAATTCTCCTTTTGAAGCTCGTAATTTTCTCTCTAGGGTTCCTAGGAATGAAGATGTATATCTTTAAAGACTAGTAATGGACGCTATTTATAGGGAAAGGCAAAATTGGTTATGCACAGGCATCCTAAACAGTCATGTTCAAAGCTCGTGAAGGATGCAACTGGTGAAAACTGTGAATTTTAAGTCTGCACATCTCCCGAGCATAGCCTGTGCACATTGGTCATGTCTAATATAATCTGCTTCTATTCTCCTCCCAGTTTCTACGTAGGTATTCTATATAATTTATGTAGCCTCCTTGTGCACTTTGAAATTGCTTATTGGACGCTTTCCATATTTTACACTAATCATGTATGTTGTAAATCTTCCCTTTACCTATTTTTTCATCAAAATCTCCTTTAACTCATCTAAATAGTTTCATAATTCTCATCATCTTCCTTCATTCTTGAAATTGACATTTCATCCCAATAAGTATCATTTTCTTTAATAATTCACATAAAATTAATATCATATCATACAAAAACAATATGAATAATAATGGTCTTTTATCACTTATTAGCATTCCAAGATGGATAATTTCATGGGAAGGACAAAACCAAGTATAAGAGGTAAATAAGAAAATTTTCAATAATTTATCTCAAAATTAGAGACAGATTTATGACGAAATAAGTTTCTTTATTATTTTCTAAATAAATATTTAATAATAATAATAATTGTAAATTTGAGACAGATTTGCAATAGAATTCTACCGCAAATTTGCAATGAAAAATAAAATTTTCTCTAAAAGAATTAGAGATAATGATTTTAAAGATAGAATTTTACAATAAAAATTTTATCTCTAAAAGTTTTTAGAAACATATTTTTCATTTTAGAAACAGAATTTGTCTCTAAATCCATGATTTCTTATAGTGTTTGAAAATCTTTTAATTGCAGCACAAATATCTATCTTGCCTTCTTATGACCTACCACAAGCCGAGCTGGGAACAATCCCAGTAGGTCATCGTAGCGAAGTTTTCAGTGCACCCTGGCCATCTGGCTAACCTTTTGCATAAGCCATGCCTCATACGTTACCGAATAGCTTCTAGTACTACCGCAAACTTAACGGAGGTGATGACAAGGACTTCTTTACGAGGTTTGTTTAAAAACTATCTTTTCATCTGAAGCTTGTACTTTTAAAAATACTTTGACAAATATGCTCATTCAACATGCAGTAACTTCAATTTCATAATATGAGAATCTACAATTATACGATAAGCTCAATTAATAAACTAAGCACATCGAAATATCGTATAATCGACAACATGAGAAGCAATAATAACATAATGTCTTAGATCCTCGGTTACTATAATCACTTAAGTGATTATATTTACAATAAGCGACATGTCATTTATTAATTACTTGGCTGTGCATATAACAAGCCAATAACAAACAACAAACAAGGGTGTGCTCACTTGGATATACGATATTTCTTTTATTCCATATAATTCTATAACTATGGTAATTTTGTAATTTTTTCTTCAAGTTGTATGTTTTAATTTTTTTCCTCAAAAATGGTAGACATGTTTTTCACCCCATATAAATACTATTATTATTCGCTTTAACTAGGAAACATAATGTAATTTGATCCAAAAAAATATAATTTATAATTCCATTAAAGCTATCAGATATGTTTCTACACGTTGTATAACAAATTTCATATCATGATAACATACATATACTTGCATAACCCTTGCCTCAAATATTGAAATTTGATTATAAACTCGATATTGTATTAGCATATTTACGCATTTTGTAGCAAAATACATCAAATTTATTAAGACCTTTAAGTGTATACTGTATGCCACCGGTGATGATGCCACGTCCATTCTTCCACTTGATTTGACTCTACCAATTCCTCAAGTTAATGTGATATACGAATGTTTTCATGCTTTTGACGCCGATTGCGATCAAATCCACTAAAATATTAAATTGATATCTAATACACATTCTAATCCTGGTTGAGACATATGTGCACTAGACAGATTCCATATTTTGATTATTTTAATCTAATTTACCATATTCCACACTTATTTTTTGAAATCAACTTCATGTTTTAGTATATATACCCAAATGGGTATCAAATCAAATGAAATCCATTCATAATGCTCAAGCATAAACCCCTACCATTATGTTTCAGCGAGACAAAGCCATAGCTTTTCCATCTTATGCTTACTTTCAACTTTGCTATATTCTCAATTGTACTCATGTAACCAATTATAGCTTGTAATTATCAAGTAAATGGTAACAGTCTTCAATAAATTTCACAAAATCTATATTTGTATACTGAAGTCGTATATAATATAACAATGTGACAAGTACATATAAATTAGTTTATATGTTGTTTACTTTGATAGTTTTATTGATTTATCTTCATATCTGAAGAAATTATCAAAGCTACCCAAAATAAATCTCATAAAAGTTTCCTTTAGTTAAGATTTTATGATATTTACCAGTAAACATAAGCATTAATATGTATCTACACATATATTCTATAACTTACAAAATCAGCCATCATCACCGACGGAAACATCTCCGGCCACCACCTTACACCACCATACTATGTCGGGGCGACATCATGTCATGTCAAACTTAGGAAGACGGTTCGTTCAAGATCAGACTCTCCTTTGCTGGACGCAACATAGTTGAGCCGAAGATGTACTATAGCTTCAATATAGTTCTCTCGGTAATGAATATGATTTGTACCTTATAAAATCCTAAGTATAATCCTCCCATAGAACAATATCCTTCTCATATATATAGATCTTCCAGGCGGTAATATATATATATATATATATATATATGTTGTATTTAGTTTAAGTCTACCAAGTTAAGAAAATCGTGTCCCCAGCTTTATTCACTCTTTCTTCACCGCTTATTAATCCGAGGAAGTTATCTTATTTTATTATATATATATTTGTTTTCCTGAAATTCCACTGGTTTTGTGCAATAATTGAGCACATTTTTACACATATATCAATATCATCATCCATTTGGTGCTTAGATACTTTCCACGCACGTTTCATCACTTGAAAAGACTTCTTTTTTTTTTTTTTACCGAAAACAGAAGCATCTATTAAAATTACCCATTGTCGGGAACAATACAAGAAATATCAGTTCGACCGGACAAATCCCGAGCTAGTAGCCTTTGAAGAGAGGATGGGGTGGATATCCACCAATCAAATGGGCACATCCTCCTTCTAACTATAGTAGCTATCCAATTAGCAACACAATTTGCATTTCTTTTTACAAAGACAAAGGAGATTTTACATTCTGCAAACAAGATAAAATGGAGAGGCTTCTTCAAAATAAGGCCAAGAGGTCTAATGAAGCCCTTCTCGATGTCCATTGAAGCTTGGATCACTTGTTTGCAATCCGATTCAAACAGAATTGTTGACCAGCTATTCTTCTTGGCTAATTCGATTCCAAGGTTCAAAGCAGCGATTTCACTTGCCTCCGCCGACGGATAAGCCTAACACTAAAGCCCCCCAATAAGGCTTCCTTTTAAATCTCTACCACAGCTGCCGCACTACCAAAACATTTGGTCCAACCTAGGACCCATCTATTTATCCTTACACACAGGCCCCATTTGTATCATAAACGATGTCTGCCTCTTAAACTTGCCAGCCTGGAGTACCCTGCATCAAACTAGCACCTGGCTTGGATGGTCATAACTGTTGCTGGGTGTATTCCATTCCACCTCTATCCCATCACTCACTCCATAAACACCCCTCTCGAAGGATGTCAGATCTCCTCCCGTACCATCTTGGGATTTCGATGAGGATACTTCGGTGCTAAAGGAACCCCAAGGTAAGCTTTCTCTTTAAATGAGTTATAATTCGGAAACATAGATCTAGGGTTTGGATCTCTGTATTGTAGATAGCCTCGCACCTCTCCTTCCATATTCCCTAAGCCACCTCGCAATAGCTATTATTTTTCGATTTCGTTCCTCTTCTGTAAGTTGTAGTTCCCACTTGATTGTCCCACCAAGTAGCAAACGACGTGATCTGTTGCTTTTCATAACGAATTCTATACCCCGAACCAAACACATAGGACCCAGTTGCATCCTATGATTGCATGTTTTGATGATTCCTCTTCCTTGCAGAACTGGATTTTGGAGATCGAGTGAATCGATGCTGGTGAAGGTTCCTCATGACTGAAATGGCATTCGACAACACACGCCATAGAAAGTGTTTGATCTTTGGTAAGCTCTTGTTGTTCCAGATTTGTTTCCAAATGTGTTTTGGAATTTGATTGGATGATGACGGTTTGTCTAGACATGTAACTGATCTTATCTCATGTAGGAGGTGGCACACTGACTTAACCCTACATTCGCCTCGCCTGTCGAAAGGCCACACCAATCGGTCCTCTGCTTCCAAACTCGAGATTGGTATACTTTAGATGGCCATTAGCTCAAAGTCAGAAAGTAAGTGCTTAACACTCCTCACTTTCCATTGTAATGAGTTTTGTCCATTATATCGCAAACCCTCAGACATGGCTCAAATCTACTTCCTTGAGCCAGGCATTTATTCTGTAGGAGGGGAATCCATCTATCTGTCCCAACTTTAATTTGATCCCCCTTGCCCACGATCTAATTCACATTCTTATATAGGATGTCCTTCCCTTCCATAAGACTACTCCATCCCCAAGATGCTCTGCTGCCTTTGCCTGGCTCCTTGAAGGAGCAATTAGGGTAGTATAATCCTTTAAGAAAGCGAACCCATAGAGCTTGTGAATTTTGTGGACTCTCCAAGCTAATTTGGTTAGAAGACTCAGATTGAAAAGATGTAGATCTTTGAAACCCATACCACCTCCATCCTTAGCTCTGTATAAACACTCCTTGTTGACCCAATGGATTCTTCCTTCTCCTTGACTCTTACCCACCAAAATTTAGTAATTTGGGCATTTACTTGATGACACCATTTGAGGGGGAACTTGAAAATGCCTATTGAATAGGTGGGTATAGCATAGGCAACTAATTTGATTAGAGTTTCGCAACCAGCCTCATTTAAGAGATTTTGCTTCCACCCTTGAGTCTTCCTAAGAACTCTCTCCTTAACAAAATGTAAGGCATCACACTTGGATCTACCCCATATTGTGGGTAATCCTAAATAAAAACCAGTATCTTCCGTACAAGCAATGCTTAGATCTCTTCTCACCTTAGTCTTCCACTCGCTGGTAGAATTCTTACTGAAGAAAGAAGATGATTTAGAGTAGTTAATTGCTTGTCCAGATGCCTTACAATAGTCCAACAAGATCCTCTTCAGATTCTGCAGCCCCCCTTGTCTTGCTTCTGAGAAAAACAAAGAATCATCTACAAACAAAAGGTGGGTTAGAGCAGGACATGAAGGTCTAACTTTAATTCCTCTAAGCAAGCCTTCCCTGGAAGCTTTAGTTAGTCCTTTCGAGAGGACATCAGCAATAAGAATAAAAAGGTATGGGGAAAGGGGGTCGCCTTGTCTAATGCCTCTAGAAGGGTTTACCAAACCTGCAATTTTCCCATTAACAACAATATTAAAGGAAATGCTGGTTACACAAGCCATAATCCATCTAACAAGGGGCTTGTCCAAATCCCATCTTTAGCATAACAGCTTCCAAAAAATCCCACTCAATACGGTCATAAGCCTTGCTCATATCCATCTTGATAGCACTAAATTGCTTTTTTCCTTTTGTTTTATTTTTTAGAAAGTGAAAGATCTCATGCGCTATGATGATATTGTCTTGGATCATACGACCTGGAACAAAGGCACTTTGATTTTTCAAAATGATTTTGTCTAGGAAGATTTTCAATCTATTAGCCAGAATTTTTGAGATAATTTTATAGAGATTATTACAGAGGTTAATAGGTCGGAAATTAGACACAAAGGTAGGAAATTGGACTTTAGGAATTAAAACTAGATCTGTTTGATGTAGAGATGAAGGGAGAGTACCTGATACAAAGAAGTCTTGGACCGCTGCTATCACTGATGGACCGACGTAGCTCCAATAGGATTGATAGAAGATACCCGGGAAGCCATCAGGACCTAGAGTTTTTAGGGCACCTAACTGGAAAACAACCTCTTTGATTTCCTCCTTAGATACTGGTGAGGATTCATATCCTCTGTTATGATAGGATCAATTCAGTCCAGACTTTCACCCCAATCCCAGTTGCCCTCAGTTTGAAATAGGAGACGAAAATAATCAATAAAGGACTGACCAATTTCCTTTTCATCTTCAAGAAACACTCTATCGCCCTTATTCAGTCTTAAAATTTTATTCCTCTGCCTCCTGCTTAAGGTGGATTGATGGAAAAAATTGGTATTCCTATCACCATATAAGAGCCAGTTTATCCGAGATCTTTGGTGCCAAAACATTTCTTCCTGTCCCCATAACTCATCTATTTGAAATTAGATAATCTCTTCCTCTTCTAAACCAACCACATTTGGATCATTTTGGAGTTTTCCAAGCTTTTCTTTCAACTCTTCTATCAATTTGTGATTGTTGGGAAAGAACTCTCTACTCCACTTTGATAATCTTTTGCTGCATTCAGTTAAACCATTTTCCATGTCTACTAAGCTCCTCATAGTACCTGTGTCCTTCCACACCTTTGCCACTATTTGACCACATATATTAGAAGATCTCCATAGGTTCTCAAACCGAAATCTCCACTTTCCTTTTCCTTTAGCAACCAGGGTATTAATAATAATTGCAGCATGATCCGAGCCCATTGAAGGCTCACTCATGACCTGTGTTTTTGGGAAACATTCTAACCAGGATGAGGAGACCAGGGCTCTATCCAATCTCTCTTTGATTCAAATCCCCTCATGTCTATTATTGGACCAAGTGAAAAGAGATCCAATATGCCTCGGGTCCATCAACATAGCCTCTGAGATCATATGATTAAAGGCATTCATCTGTCTTTTCTCCTTCGGACATCCTCCTGTTTTCTCCTCCTCATTAGCGATCTCATTAAAGTCACCTATGCACAACCAAGGCCCTACCACAGATTTAGATAGGAGGACTATTTGATTCCATAATTCAAGACGTTTCTTAAAAGAAGTAGGAGCATAGATCCAAATAAAGAAACCAGCACTAGAATTATCTTTCCACCTTATTTCACTGTGAATATACCAACGGCAGTTGTCAATAATATTGATATTTACAACTCTATTCCACCATAGGGATAAACCCCTACTTGTTCCAACCGGAGGGATATAGTAGGAGCCAGGGTACTTGAGGCGATTTCGGACCTTTTCTAATTTGCTACACTTGTTTTTTGTTTCCATAAGAAAAATTGCACAAGGATTATGCTTATTTACAAGATCTTTTATTGTCGAATTGTCAAGGTAGATCCAAAACCTTGGCAATTCTAAGATAGGAGAATCATGGCCCCCGGGTGGCTGTTGAGGGCCAGCCACCACCGCCACCAATAGAGACTTCACATATTGGTACTTCAAACAATTCTGGTTCAAACACACCCTTTTTAACCATCCTCTTTTTCTTTTTCCGAATTGTTTTCTTATGATAACAATTATGTCTTGTAATCTTACAAACCGTCTGGGTTTCTAGGGTCTCCACCTCATCAACAACAAGCTTGGTTTTCTTATCCAAACTAACAACTTCACACTCTTGTTTCCTTTTCAGATTCATACCTTTAAAGGCAGGAATTAAGGTCAACGATGCTTCCTTTGGGACTTCTGAGGAATTCTCTGTAAGTATCAGCTTCTCAGGTTCTAGTTCATCTTCTGGAGGAAGACTAACAAAGCATGGTTCCTTTGACTTAGGGGATACCAACTTCTCAACAATTTTGTACCCCCCTCATTTCCTCCTTATCCAGAAGATGCACTTCATGTCCAACCATCAGCTGATCTCCTATCCTCCCCTCTAAACAGGATCAGATGCCTTCTCTGTTTGTTATCCAACCTAGGGAGAGGATTACTCTCAAATCGGGACCATACTCCACGGGGAAGCAGAAATTTTTGAGGTATTTTTGTGTGACTCCAAGGGTGAAGGGGAAGAAAGGGTTTGAGATACAACCGTATTTGAGCTATGAGTCAGGAAAAGGTTAGATGATGAGAGGGGAGGGATTATCAGAAGGTATATGATACAGGCAAGGTTTCGGCTGAGAAAGGATATGTTGAGCAGGGGATTACACTTGGAAGAAGATGTATGGAAACTGGATCAGACAAGGTTGTTTGAATGGAAAGGAAAGGGTTTTGGAGTCGGCCTAAGAGAGTTATGGATGTATCTAGTAGATTTTTAGATAGGCTGTTCAAGGGAGTAGGATGGATACAGACTTGGAAGGGCTATGAGGCAGGGATGGTGAGTAAGGATATTTAGATCCTTACGAGTAAGAGAGCTATTAGATGTTGGGTCCCTATTTTCTTTATCTACATCCTGTAGAGGATTTCTGGCACCCTTGGAGTCGAATGTAGCTTTCCTGCTCCAAATAGGCTGGCTTTTAAGGCATTACTGAAGAGGATTTCCCATCTCTAGGTGGGAACATTCCTTAGCAAAGTGTCCAAGCCTTCCACATACAAAACAGAAATCTGATAGTCTTTCATATTTGAAATAAGCCTAGTATTTTGTTCCATCCTTCCTATTCACCAGGCTCCTGTTTTAAGGGCTTTTGAGTATCAATCTTGACCTTCACTCTTAGAAACCACGGTAAACACCAGTATCAGAATCCAAAGGTTCTACTTCTACCACTCTTCCCGCTAGAGACCCCAGCCTGTTAGCATTCCTCCCAGACATGTGGTCTAGTTGTAAGCCATGGATTTGAACCTAGATTTGCAGAATACAAAAATCTATGTCCTCAATCCTTTTATCCCTATCCCATTTTTATAACACCAGCAAATTCCCCATCACAGCCCACGGACCATCATTGAAAACTTTCTGAGCCATATCAGCTCTTCCAAAAGCTATTAGAAGAGGTTAGTACCCAAACAGAGAAGTTCATTTTGCCATATGATAGCCAAGCTTTCTTTAACACATTGATCACTACACCTTTATTTAAAGATTTGGTTGATATCACTTTGCCTAACATTAGATACTCATATTGGATTAACATTTTTGTGTTCTCTTCTAGGTCTCCTTCCATGGTATCTTCTTCAAACTTATCAGAGGTGGTTGAGTCCATGTTAGAGCAAGCAGTAGAGGCAGGGTTCCTGAAAAAACAGACACGAGAAAAAGGAATGTAATGAAAGGGGCAAACACAACGAAGAGACTTAGAAGAAGATCAGCAAGAGCTAGACCAAAGACACAGAAGCAAAAGATAAGACAAAAGCACCACAGCAAAAGACAAAGATTAAAGCATAAATCTACTCGTCATGCTAGACATACGAGGCCATCGCAAGAAAAAAGAAACAAAACAACCTTCAAATTTTACACGAGCAAGAAAAGGATAAAGGCTACGCAACCAGGACATAGAAAAGGAAACAAACCAGAACCAGACAGGACAAAAGAAAAAGGAGGGAAAAGGGAAAAAATTCAAAAACGAGACTCACGACAAGACGTGAGATCTACTCTCCATGATGAGAGGATTTTCTCTCCATAATGAGAGGAAAAAATATCCACATGACCTTTTAAAACTTCTTTTCCTTCATTTACTTGAAAAGACTCAGTAAAGTTTTTTCACAATATAAATTTTCCAACCGCTTATATTGTATCATGGGTGGTCACATATTTTGAGTATCCGTTTTCATATTCTACGGGTGTAATTTTTTTTAAATAAGATATTACATTCTTTATAAAAATTTAGTATCATGTCTCAAAATATAATTACATATATATATATATATACACACACACACCTTTTCAACTCTACGGGTATAATTTTTTTTAATAAGATATTACATTCTTTATAAATATTTAGCATCATGTCTCAAAAGTATAAATTTACACATGTATGTCTATATATATATATATATATATATATACATACCCTTTTCATGGATAATAGGTGATTGGATCTATCTCTAATAAGGTCTTTAGTTTTAAAATCGCCAAAAAAAAAAAAAAAAAAACGTAGTCATACATTTAATACTAAATCCCATACTTTACTTTTAATTAAATTCGGCAACCTTGGCATGGCTCCGTCCCTGAATTTGGTAGCTCAATGAAAACTAAGTTAGAAGCTCCCTACGAGCTCAACACCCTTTTACCTTGGATCAACTCCGAGCTCTCTAAACTAGTAGCTTTAAGCCTGTTTTTAGTCAGCAAACATATCCCCAAACGCATAGTTTTCTTTATATAGAGATCCATTCTGCTATTAGTTTTTATATTTTATTGAAATATTTATTTAAGTAACATGTCAGACTTGAAAGATCCATTCTGCTATTAGTTTTTATATTTTATTGATATATTTATTTAAGTAACATGTCAGATTTTGAAATATTTATTTAAGTATGAGCTTGGGGATATGTTTGCTAACTAAAAATAGTCTCAAAGCTGCTTGTCAGACTTTGAAATATTTATTTAAGTGACATGTCAGACTTTGTAGACCTTCAATTTATTATTTCCATAATAATGAAGCTCTTGATCTCGCTTTCCGGTCTAAATTATTCACGACAGTGACATTTTAAATAAGAATTTGATTGTAGCTTTTATTGTAATGAGTGACACCTTTACTTTTCTGTGGCATTTTAATCTTTTCCTGATAGCATTTATTTTATCATGTTCTATTTTACCTTTAATATTTTTCTCTACTTCCTAGCACAAGCTTTTCTAATCGTTTGGTTTTATCATGCCATTTTATATCTTGGCTCAGATAGATTTCCGAGAGAAGGGGGGAAAAATAAATATACCACATGAAAATAGTCCATATTCTATTTTTCAAATAAGTATACATCTATATAGGTGCTTTGTTTTTCCATAGATGCTTAGCAATTAGTATATCTCATTAGTACAAACATTTTATCAATTACTCGGTGAATTCAAAAACAAGGGACATTTAATATTTGGATGATAAAACTATTATCACTCTATATTCCAGTCCATAATATTATTATTTCAAGCAAAACGATCAACAGGCATAATATTTCAAACATTACTGTTTACTAATAAGATCCTGAGCTAATTACAAAAACATAATTTGTGTTTTGACTAAATTGCAAATACATAACTTGTGTTTTTTTTTTTTTTTGAAAAATAGATAATTCAAGTTTCATACAAAAATATCAATATTATTTAATAATTTCATAATGATACATGTTAATATTTTATTGATCATAAAAATTAATTTTACATTTTTGTCAATTTTCTCATTTTAAAAAAAAATATTTTTAATAGTTTTATTTAGTAATATTTTTTATTAATTTATTTTTTAGACCAATAAGACTCTAATACATATCCCTTTAATAGTAATGAATATAATGATACTTTTATATAAAACTTATGTCACATATTTGTTAAAAAAATTAACACGAGTCATGTATTTGTAAATTGACCAAATCACAGGTAATGTTTTTTGTAATTGTCCTAAGATCTTTAGGTTACAACTAATGGTTAGTGTTGGTGGTTATTTCACAATAATATTACATGTTAGCTTTTGTTTAGACTATTAGTTATCAGTAGTTTACGAGGTCTCTAATGTCAAATTATTATATGAGCCTTGCAAGCTTCACATAGAATTTTTGACATTTCACCTTCTAGTCTCACATTTACAATGGCGAAATTCAAAATATTATAGTTTTTTTTTTTTCGGTGAAGCATATTGTTAGGCTTGGCCCAGTATTCTTTCTATCAGCCCAAACCACAATCTTGTATTAGCCCTACACCTCTACTCTCCCATTATGCCTCTCACTTGCACTCCAAAGGTGACAAACCATAATATGCTCTTTATCATCTTCCTCTCAACAACACTAATGCCATGCATGTGATTGTACAAGTTATAAGGGTGTTTTCAAGCTGCACCAAGCTCCTATCTCAAAGGGACAATCATTTTATGGGGTCAAGAATGGTTTTCCCCAAGGTTTTTTCTTTATTTATATTTCTCATGTATTTGGTACATTATGTTACAATTTCTATTATTTGTAGTTTGCTATCAACTATATTAACTATTTTTTTCATAACCATCAACAAATTTTATTTAAGCTACTATAAAATCTTGATATTTTGAAGGAAATTGTCTATGTCTTGTCTCTCTTGAATCTCTGTATGCAACAATTGTCTTTGGGTCTTAAAAAACAACCTTGTCCACAAGGTTAAATGGGGATAAAATTGATTAAATGTATAGAAATCCTCCCATGCTGTATCTTCCAGTAATAATCCACTCTCCCAAACTAGAACTTGTTGAATATCATGACCCTATCGTATAATAACGCGAGTTTTCAAAACTGATAAGGGTTGTAAGACTGGATGGTTACCCATGGTTCGTTTAGGTAGTTCTAGGTTTAGAACTAAGACACTATGAGCGAACTTGCGATTAGAAACATGGAACACATTGTGGATCTTAGCATAGGGAGGTAATTCAACCTCATAAGCAACTTCTATAATTCTCCTAATTATCCGAAATGGCCCATAATAGTATTTAGCCAACTTTTTATACCCTTCGCTTACAGATACTTGCTTATAAGGTTGAAGTCTAATGAATACCAAGTCTCCTACATTAAACTGGATCTTGGACCTATGTTAATAAGCTATTTGTTTGACATGATTCCAAGCATCCAACAATCATTTGCTTAATAAATGCAATAGTGTCCCTATCCTACAACTTCAAATCAGTAGCTTCTACCTTAGAAGTAACACCAATATAAGAATGAATTGTAAGTAGATCTCTCCATAAACTATTTGAAAAGGTGTAGTGACAGCTCCTTGATGAAATGAAGTATTGTAAGAATACTCCGGCCAAGGCAAGTATTTAACCCAATACTTAGGATATTCCATTACATAATTCCCATGGTATTGTAGAATAACTCTATTTGATGCATCGGTCTACCCTTTCGACTATGGATGGTATGTACTAAAACATCCTAACCTTGCATGCATAATTTAAATATCATTTATTTGTGTGCATATATATATATATATTAATTGATTGAATTATATATGAAATCATGTTAGATGATTATTTAAATAAAATTGAATGTGTTAACATAATTTAGTATTTGTGTTGCATTGTACATTTGTTTTAAGAAAAAGCCCATAGATTTTTTTTTTTCTATCAAAATAAAACCAAACACAAGCCTAAACACCAAACATAAGCCCAATCCCTTTTATTTCTCTTTTAGCTTCCTTAAAAGTCGAAGAAAAATATTAGAATAATTATCTAACTAAACTTTGCAAAATCACAAGCCAAAACAGACTAAAACCAACATTTCCAAATAACAAAGCAAAACACAACCATTTCTCACCAAAATACTCCAAACCATCCACCCATCTTCAAGTTAAAGTTAGACAAGGTGATTTGCATGCTTTTATGGTTATTTATTCATTTGTTTTCTTCATAAAAATGATTTCCTATTTAATGCGTTCTTAATGAGTTGAAAGTGACATTGATGAATTATGTTGACCTATAGAACTAGATAGATTCTTGAAGTGTGGTAGATGAGTATATGAAAGTATTGAAGTTGTTTTAGAGAATGAATGAGTTGGTGAAGTTTGTGGGGTGTTTAAATGTTGTGTGTGAAGTTGTGGAAGTTGCTTGATGAAGGGGATGTGGAGTTTTATGTAAGTTTGGTGCTGTTTAGTGTGTGTGTTGATTTTGTGTAAGCTATTGAAGTGAAAATTTGATGTTTAAGTATCAAAGTTGCATGCTTCATTTTTCGAAGTAAAACATGAGGAGAACACAGGGTGATGTTTCTAGTCATGTATCTTGTCGAGCCCTTGAAATAACACTACTCGAAGAGGAACACAAGGGAAACATGGCCACTTGTATCCAACCGTGCTTCTCACTATGTATTGAATGAAGAAGAAAAATATGACAGCATAGTTGGAACACGATCACATGTACCTTGCCATGCATCTCTCTGATTTATTATGGAATTTTTATTTTTAAGAAACATGATTAGAACATAGTGTAACCTATTTCACCATGCATCTCTTTGAGTTTTAATAATGAACAAAACACACCCAAGAACATGATGACTTGTTTTGATTGTGTTTCTTCTATAAAGAGAACATGGGCGAAACACAACTTAGCTTATTAGCTGTGCTTCTCTCTGAGCTTTGACCATGAAAGAAACACAATAGAAACATGACATGTTGTTTTTAGCCATGTTTCTCATTCTTTAGAAACACGGGGGGAACACAACCATGTACCTTCTTGTGCTTCTTTTAAAAAAATAATAAAATAAAATAGGAATGAAGGAATGAGTTGCATAAATATATGAGTAAATCTAGGTTAAGTGTTGATAGGAGATATATCAAAGCTTGATGTTTGATAAATAGATTTAACTTTTTATTTATGATTTAATATTAAGATTTATATGAAATGATTTTTTGTGACATATTCATATCCTCAGTTGAGTACGTTTACCAATCTTTTACACGCTAATACATGTACATAGTAACTTGTTTGTTGGTTAATAGGTTAGGCATAATCAAATTTACTTTCAAAGATGACTTAAAAGTGTTTGAGTTATTTGTGCATGTGCCATTGAATCCGATTCGAGGAGCGGCAATCTTATTGACTATATTAACATGATAGTTAGGCACTCAGGCCACTTTTGTCATGATGCAATGACAATTTATAGGTGGTTCAGTGGATAGTCTATAGGACTAATGGTATTGGTATAACGTTTACTTATTCTGAAAGAGAATTAATATGATTTAGTTCAAGTTTATGGGACCGGTTGAGTTAAGTGATATTGTGGATTAAGTTAAGTAAAGAAGAGAAATGACTGTGAACCTTAGATGAAAATATTTTCATTTTTATTTAGATATAGGAGATTTAGGTATTCGAGCTACCTATATCAACCTCCTGAGTAGCTGCTGTTACTTAAGACCTCCAGGTTCCAATGGCTTGTCTCTAGAGTTTGACCACTCCTATGTTGATTTGATGAATTTAATTAATGATTAATTATTCAATGATTATTGCATTTGCATTAGATTAAGATTGTATGCCACAATGTATTTGTTTGTGTTACTTGTGTATGAGGTCTTTGACTCACTTTTTCTTATTACACATGTTGATAAGGATGAGTTTTATGACCAGTTGGGTTATGGGACTGACTTTGAAGAGTTTATAAATGAATGGGATGATTATAGATCCTGACTTTGATGACGTCTATGTTGTAATAGATTAATGAAAAATGTTTTTATGGATGATGTAATAGTTATTAAAGACTTCTCAATCTTTTATGTATTTTTGTTAAGGCTCGAGCTCGTCTTTTGTTTGTAATATATATATTATATATATAAATGTATGTATCAAATCTTTTATTATGTTTTGGAGGAACAACAATTTTTCAATACAATGTATGGCACTACTCTTAATGAGTAGTTTTTGTAATAGTTCTTTTGGCATATTTAGATAATATTCTCTACAAACTCTTTTTTTAAAGACACCTTTACATGTAATACTTTAGGATTACATGTGGTAAGGATGGATACACTTGGATTTAGATTTGAAGTATGACGATCTTCACATGCACTCGACGTATTGAGTTGGGTTCCACTTAATCTGAATCATTCCTCCCAAAAATAACTTGTGAAAATAGAATCTTTGTCTGATACTATAATTTGAGGGAACCCATGTAATTTGGCAACCAAATTCAAAAATTGGTTGCAACTTTAGTGGCTAAAAATGATCCTTCAAGGCACCAACACGACAATATTTGGAAAGCTTTTCTCCTACTGCTAATATCATTGAATGTCCTCATGAACGTGGAAGTGATGTGATGAAATCCATACTCACATCCTCCCACACATATTTAGGAACTAGCAAGGGTCGCAAGAGGTTTGCTGAGGTCTTGATTAAGTACTTCACTTGCTAACAAATAGTACACTATTTCACAAAATTCTCAATTGTATATTTTATTCCCCTTAGTAAAACAAAGGTGCTAATCTCTTAAATGTCTTTAACACTCCAAAATGACCAATAAAGGGAGAACAACGAAACTCTTGAATCAAAATGGGAATGAGTTTAGACTAAGGCTCTAAGAATAACTTCAAATCATAATATAAAAACCCATTCCTCCAATACAAGTCATGTTTCATTTGTTTTCCTTGTTGAAGGTTTGACAATAACTCCTTAAAAGCTAAAAACATCTGATATTCATGTTTTAAATAATCTAAAATGTTGAAATATGGTGCTAAAATCCCAAGATAACCCTTTACTCACTGTTTTCCTGTAATAAAGTGTTTGCAACCAAATTATTGTGGCTAGGTTTATAAGTGATCGTATAGTCATATCTAATCAATTTGGATAGATATTTCTGTTGCTCTAGGGTCTGAATCACTTCATTTAATATCTCTTTTAAACTCTTGTGATCAATTCTAATTGTAAAATGATCCCCCCATAGGTACTGTCGCCACTTTTTAACCAATTCCGCCACAACATAAGTTCTTCCACATATGTAGAAGCTTTTCTAAAATGCGATTGTAGCTTCTTACTAAAGAAGGCAATAGGTTGATTTAGTTGAAATAGAACAGCTCTGATGCCCCGTCATGATTCGTCTTTCTCTACAATAAAAGACTGAGTAAAATCAAGGAGCTTAAGATAGGTGTTAAACATATGGCATGCTTTAAGCTATAAAAAAGCCACTATAGATTCAACTATCCACTCGAACTTATCTTGTTGCAACATGTTAGTCAAGGGACTTGCGATAGAAGCATATCCCTTTATGAAAAGTATGTAATATCCTAATAATCCTAGGAATGCTTTTAGATCCTTCACTAAACGTGGCTTTGACAAACTTATAACAGCCTCAATTTTAGTGGGATCTAGCTGTACTTCATCATAACTCACCATGTGCCTTGAATATTTGATCTTACATTGTCCAAAAAAACATTTAGATTTCTTCAAATAGAACTCATTATCTTGCAGCACTTGCAAAACAAAAGTTAAATGCTCTTGACATAAAAATGTCATAAAAAAAGATGACAAATTTTGTAAACCCCTAAATTTTTGGAATCGGTTTAGCTTAAAATCCTAAACCAGAAGTCAACCGGATTTCCAAAGTCAACAAAACCCTAGTTTACCGTAACCGCTTAAGTCCGGCATTGTCGTTTTCTTTGGCCCTAGAAAACGAAGTTGGAATAATTAGCTAGAATAGTTCGTAATAACTATAGGTTGTATAAAAATATCAGTTTTGCAAATTTCGGGTGTCCTTTGAACCCGATCGGACACAGTTCTTGAAAAACGTGTCCGAGGGGCCGGAATAATAAAAATATTCTGAATACACCGTTAGACTCATAAAAATACAAGGTTTTCAAAAATATCAATTTCGTAATTTTTCGGTAGCTAAAAATATCAGATATCGCATTTATACACGTATTTTCTTACTACCGGTACTTTATTAGTCATATCTACTTTACATTACACTATTCATTATTATTCTATATTATTCTTTTATCTCTGCTTTTTTTTTACACCTACTCTTGCACACTCCATAACCTATAATTCTTACTTTTTACATTTCCCATAACTTTATTTCACATCTACCTTACATATTATATCTTTTATTTAACAAAAATAAAAAAAATAAAATCTCTCTCCCCTCTTATCTCACATGGCCAGTGCCCCCTCCCCTCTATACCCTCAATTTGTTTTATTTTTCAATTATTTTAATCACACAAAATTCACTCCACATTTTCCTATAAATATCCCCCTCCTCTTTCACTTCTTTTACACCACTACTACCCACAAGTTTCTTACTAAAACTCTCTCAATTTCTTCTCCCAAAACTCTCTCAAAATACCATCCCAAAACTCTCTCAAAATAATTCCACAACAACTTCTACCTACAACTAAAACCCATAACCACATAACCATACCAAAGTCTTCTTTAGGTAACCACCTTCTATTATTTTCTTCTTCTTCATGTCATGTAACTTTACATGACTATAGTGTGAGTTTCTAAAGACTACAAGTTATGGAAGCTACATTATATTCATGTATTATTCATGTTCATGAAAATCTATTTATATTTATGTTATTATTTTTGTTCATATTATTGTTAATATATCTAAGTCTTATTATCTATATACATATGTACATATTCTTTAGAGCATATAAGCTCACTTGCAATTTATTTATTTCATGTAAAGCAATTTATTTATTTATTCCATTGCAATTTATTTATTTATTCCTTGTTAAATTAAGACTAGTCTCTAGTCTTAGACTTGTCCTCATCAAGTCAAAACAAGTTTTTCTTTCTTTCATTTTATTTTATTTTGGGACTAGTCTACTTCTTAGTCCCGAGAGCCTTGAAAAAGCTAAGACTCCAATACTTGACTTTATTATTTATGTTATTTTGTTTACTATTATTCTCATAAATCATGTTCATTTAGATTGTTGTCCAAAAAATTTCAATTTCTAAAAATAATTAAACAAAATAAGATTTTGACACTTAGAAATAAGTTTATGTAAAGAAGAAAATCTATGGTTTGGAAAACAAAAAGAAAGTTATCTCTTTCCAAGTTACAAGAAGAAACCACTAAAATTTTAGAAACTACTTTTACTATAAAAAGTTTCTTAAGTCACATATTGTTCCACTTTATTTTTGTCAAGAAAACAAATTTTTATGCATGGATGATTTCTATGAAAAACATTAAACATAAGGAAAGGATGAGAATTGTTCAATAAAGATTTTTGCAAATAAATAGACAAAGGAATTTGTACAAGAAAAATGAATAGGAATAATAGTGTATTTTCTAAAAACTCCAAAATAGTATTAGTATAGAAAACTTAGAAGGAAGAAAATTTATTTTCAAAAAGTTACTTGGATATATATATAAGTCAACATAAAACATCTTTGTAAAATAAAAAGAAACAAAATAGTCATTTCAAGGAGTTTACAAACATGAAATTCTTGTAAACTATATTTTTCTAAAACAACTCCAAAATCGACATAATTTTACTTGAGTAAAAATAAATGGACAACAAACACTTGAGCATGAATGAATATAACCTAAGTGACCGTAAAAAGAGAATTTTTCAACCATATAGATAACTAAGTAATTATCAAACAAATTTTGATTTCTTGAACCAAAGTTGTTTTTACTTTGAAGAATCCATGGTGAATTTTGTCACTGCTGTTTCGGAGCCTATATGACCTTGTTTGTTAAAAATAATTTTGGAAATGGGTAGATCTTTTCGATTAGATAGAAATCGGTATATTATATGCACGATTCCGAGTTAAAATGACCAAGTTATAGCCATTTTAAGTTGGAATACTCCTTTATACGAACTTTAACGTTCTTTTGACATTGTTTTGTCAAAATTCAAGAAAATCATCAAGAAATACTCATTGTGGGTATTTTCTTTGGCTAGGTGACCCCAAGGAAGGATTCATTTTTCCCAAAGATTATTTCGATTAAGAGGAGTGTGTAAACGACTCATCCGCGTAGAGGAATAGTCAACATGGCATCGTGAGTTTATTTCGTTTAAATGCTATACTTGTTGTGCTTGTAATTTAGTTACACTAGAAGCTAAGAAAAGATAAATGGTTATGTATGGAAATAATTCTTTGAAAGAATCTTAAGAATATCGAATCTGGAATTGATTTAAATTGCTTGTTTTAGTATAACACTTGCTTTGTATGAAATGCCTTGATCACCTTAAACTTGATAATAATAATGTTATGGTACTACAAATAAATGGATTCATGCATACCATGAAGTGAGTCACATTGCATTTTGGGTTATTATCCTTGGGTGAGAAGGATAGTAAGCTCATGTCGAAAGCAACACTTGGCGGAAGATCCGAAAGCGATTGTTTGGCGGCTTAAGAGAAATACTTGGCGGAAAATCCGAAAGCAATGTCAATTCAAGTAGATTTGGAATAATTGGCGATGAGTGCTCGCGAGCATAAAAACTTTTTAACTAAAACTACTTGATTTGAGGTTATGTATCACCAAACCCCGAATGGAGGGTGTAAATCCATTCAACATATAGTTCTTGAAAAACTATATGCCTTGTTTGCCCACGTGTATGTTGCATCCCATTTGCTTGCTTAATTAACTTGCTTGAAACCTTGTTACAAGAAGTTATTTATGGAAATAATTCTCACTAAGCCTATTAGTTTATACCCCAATAGATATCTTTTGCAGTTTCCCTACTTATGGTTAAGGCCACGAGGACCCTGCGAGCAGGTAATCTCTTTTAGATAAAGGAATTCTAAGATGAAGTTTAGTATTAGAGATAATGTACAAATATCTTGTAATAGAATAGTGATCTTCGGAAATGTCCCTAAGTTTGTAAAACCATTGCTACGAATAAATGTTCATTATGAATCCTCTTTTCTTAATATGTTTTTATATCTCCTTAAGCTTCATAATTCCATATATGGTCCTCTAAAGTTGTGAAAGTACGCCTTACACTTAATATAAAAGCTTTTGGGAATGGCTAAGGTTGTCATACTTAAGTTTTAATATTGAGTGTGGCGGACTGTCACGTTTAGGGTACCCTTTGGAGCATGACAAATTTCCTTGAAAAGGGTTTAAAAATTCCATTCATTATCTATAATCCTTGAGATTTTTCCTATTTTGAATTTGGTAATTAGGAAACTTAGATTCAAAAATCACATTAGGACATTAAATGATTAGGTAACAAGTATTAATTTTTCACTCAGAATTTTTCCTGATTGCATCTTATATTATGATAAGTAATTTTCTTATCTACTAAAAAATACCAAAGACAAGATTTTGTGACATGAGTTAATATATATATATATATATATATATATTTGTAATTCATGAAGTCAAGCCTAAAATATAACGATTAGTTTATAAAGCCTATTGACTAATAAATTATGATCTAATGATGAATCACTAGAGATGGAAAATATGTGATATAACTAAAAATAAATGAATATTCAAAAATTTACAACTTAAGTAAAAATATTGAAAACATAGTTGTGAAATTTAGAATTTTCCGAGTCTTTTGAGTATAATATCTCTCATTACCATTCTAGGCTCGGAAAATTCTTAATCGCGTAAGAAGAAAACTTAAAAATATTTAATTATGTAACTTTTAAATTTAAAATTTCAACACAACAATTATATAAGAAAATTACACGACCCTTAGATATAATTTAAAAGTAGTTTACTTGGGATAGCTGATCTAATTAGACGCATATCATCTTATATCTTATGCAATAGCTTAGATATCAACGTTAGATTATCAAGAACTCATGAAATTATATCATATAAGACATTTTCTTCATTTAGGGCTATTAAAACCGACCCTAGGTTCTTGCAAGAAGGAATGGCACCACTAGCATAAAAGGATAGAAAGTCACTTTAAATGACTCACTAAAGCTTATGTAATGCTCACCTCATGTTGATGTCAAGGAACATCACTATCTAGCATTCTTCACCATCCAATATTGATGCATGAATGAGGATGATTTTTGCACTATAACTTGCTTAATTTCTAGAAGCCAACTAAGAAAACATGAAGTAAGCATTAGCCAGGCTTTGAATCACCATACCACTTGTCCCTCTTCAAACTATGAATTGCAAACAACAAACCAAAATTAAGATCTCATCCAATTAAGTTTAATTTCTTCTAGTTAGACCAAAGAAAATGATAGAAGATAAATTGAATTGTCTAGTACTATTTGAACCAAGTCCTTGTCAAGATTTATGTATGTACTAACTAGCATCTATCAACATCAGCTAAATCATTTAAATCTTCTTAACATACTCACAATTGAATAAGAACACCCTAGAATAACTCTAAGGTGCTATGAACAACACATGCCCCATCATACAAATGTTAACATCAATTAAACTTCTCCAATCAACATGTCAAGACTTCATACAAAGAGAAGGAACATCCTAGAATTGCATGAAATCATGAATCATATACATGAGTCACTGTAGATTCATCGCATCATTTTTTTTTCCTTGACATTTTCTTCATAAATATTACGTTAATACCAAGTAAAGATAACAAGACAAATCAAGCTTTGAAAAGCCACTTGTGCCATGCACTATCAACTCCTAAAGGCCTCCAAACCTATCAACATTTATAAGTGTCAAAGCAATTCTAAAAGTAGAAAAAATTTGGCTTTTTTTAGGAAAGACGAAAAAAAAAGCCCTTGACTCGTGGCCCCTATGCCTTTCGAAAGGCCATTTCAACATCAAAACAACCACCTTTCAACACATAAAATGCAAAGACCCGACATGCTCAATTCTCAAATTAAGCACACCAAGTCCCCAACCATGTATAACTCTTGCGAATTATACGTAAGGTTGTCTTTAAAGAAGGTGTTTATGTTGAACATTGCTATTCAATTTTAGATTATGAAATCATTTAGTTAGATTTCTAAATAACTGGATTCGGCAGGAAAATCAAATTTTATAAAACAACTTATAAACTTCTACTCCCTATAGAGCAAACCAGTTTTCTAAGAAATTAACTTTATAAAAACACTTTATGATCTACTCTTAGGGGTAGATAATCATTTACAATCAATTGGGCATTAACAAGCCCTTAAAAGAAAATACAATTTATAATTAAATCCAGTCCTCTTATAAAACAAAACAAAAGAAGAAACAAAATACAAATATATCTCGGTCCTATTACATTTCACTCATTCTCCCATATCTTTAGAATCGCCCAAAACCCGGGACAACATCATCACATCAATCATCATCGCCATCATCATCCTCATCAACATCAACATCAACAACAATAATAAGAACAACAACACCAGCAGCCTCCACATCATCATCAAATCATCATCTCATCATCAACATCAACAATAACAATACCTGTAAAAAGAATAACAACAACAATAATGAGCCGGAGCCCAGTACACAGCAACACAATCACAGACGGAGTGACACACGAGCTTAACTAAATGCAATGCACAATCAACAAGTTATTATCTTTTCTTTACAATAAACAAATCAACAATGGAGCACTCACACTCCGGAACAAGCCAATGGGAATCTGGGGTCCTGAGTAACAGCAGCTGCTCAGGGGGTTGATATAGATAGACCGGATATCTATATCTCCTATATCTAATGATAAAGAATATTAATAGCATCATCTAGGGTTCACACTCCTTTATACACTCCACTTATCCCGGTCTATAACATCAGTTAGTTCAACGGTCCCATACCCGTGAACTAAAACATATTATTTCCTCCCGAGCCTAAGTAAAGAATATACCGATACAGTTACCCTATTAGCTACCCACTTAGCCTTAAAGAAACCACCATTGCATCATGGTGAACCATTGCATCATGGATTTAAGTCATTGCATCATGACAAAAGATTGGGCTAAGTGCCTAACTACCGTGCCATTGCATCATGACAAGGTTGTCGCTCCCCGGATCCGGATTCAACGACGTAAAGCACAACCAACACTCATCAATTATTAAGCCGTCTTTAAGTTATTAATCCATTTAGGATGCCTATCCTATCAATCATCACGCAAGTTACTGCGTACCTTAAATATGAAATCCAAACAGAGTCTCAGAAGGAATTCCAGAAGATAATCCAGAAGATAAATCAGATATCCACTTCTGTTAAGGAAAGAACTGTATAAGAAACTAAACTAAACTAACATCCACTTCAACAACTCATATAAGAACTTATATCAATTATTCACTAATCTCTAACTCATTTTATTAAACTCCTATTTGATCAGACACTAATGTGGAACCCCACTATGGCTGCGAATATCGCCCCGCCAAAATATGGACAGTTCTCCTTTGTCTGTCAAAGAATTTCTTTTCTCTTTATTTATAGTGTTTTATTACAAAAGCATTAACAAAGAATTCATAACCAAAAACATTCATTTTCCAAGTAAACACACATTTGAAACAACATATTCCCATATTAATCAAAGATCATCCTAATTCATTCATCTAAGCTAATTAATAGCTATTAACCCATTTTAGCTTAACATTAGCCAAATTGATTAAATTAGTCATTTAAGTCATTTACTAAGCCAAGGTGATCAAACTATATCAATCTAATTCATTTTAGCTTAGTAAAGTTCATTAAGCCAAGTTAGACTTAGATTAATTACTAATTCATTATATATCTAAGATCTATCACTTAATCCCAGTTACTTAAACTATCCAAATTCATCAAAGTTAAACAATCTAATCCATTTTAGTTCATTCAAGTTCATTTAGTCAAGTTGAACCTAGGTTTGTTAACTAAGTTCATTTTATAACTAACTTCTAGATTTAATCTAATTATTTGTTAAAATCTATAAATCTACTTAACCCATGTTTAATTACATGAATTAATTCACTCAACACATCAAATATCACTTATCTATCTCATTTTAGCTCAAAAGATCCATTTCCTAAGCAAAACACATTTAACAAACAAAAACAAGTTTTTGACTTTGTTTTGAAAAGTGTTGCAGCTGGAAAGAATCAAAATTTAAGCATTGATAAGTTTCGAATTTGTAAAAACTCAAAACAAAAATTGTAGATCTCTTTTTAAGCTTTCCAACGCAACTTGAATCACCTCAATCGGAGGTCGATAAAAAAGTTATGGCTAAAATACAAACGGCTGCGAAACAGGGGAAGTCTGCACGACCGAGTGCATGGCCGTGCTCGAGGCCGTGCAGAGCATGAAAAAGTGACCCGAGACAAAGTTTTAAGCATTTTAAGGGCTGCACGGGCTTGTGCATGGCCGTGCATAAGGTAGTGCACACTGGAACGACAAAATTACGAATTCCTTTGTTCTTGAAATGCATTTTACACTTTTCAAAGTTGTTTAAACTCATTCCAAAGTTCCCCAAAGCTTGTTACATGATCAATATAACATTCAAACAACATAAACTTCACATTCACCACATCAAACATCTCAAACTTCATCAACCTCCATAACCACTATTCATCATCTTCTTCCTCCAACTCAACCCATATCTAACTTCAACTCAACAATTACAAAAATAAACAGCACTTTCAACCCAATTCAACATCAATTCATCAATTACAAGTGTAAAATTGCAAGTAAAAACAAAGAGAAATAGAAATAGAAAACTTAGCTTTTTAGCTAAATCATGCAATTCTTCTTCTTCTAGCTTTGATTCCTCTTTCCTATCTTCTTGCTTAGTGTTAATTTATCTTCTTGATCTTGTCTAAGGTTTGAGATTGAGAAGGAAAGATCAAAGAAAGAAAGAAAGAGAAGAAAGAAAGAAAGAAAGAAAGAGAAGAAGGAAAGAAACCGATGGAAATAAAGAAGAAGAAGAGAGAGGCAGGGATAAAGGTTTAAAAGAAAAGGATAGGGACTAAATTAATATAAAGGATTATAGGTATAATTTTAGAACTATTAGATCAAATATCTATAGTTTCAAGAGTAATTAAAAGTTTGTTTCAGAACCAATATGTTAGAAATTAAGAACTTGCAATAAGAACTTAATTTGAGAATTTTTTTTAGATAAAAGATATTTAATTTGAGTTCGGGTTTAAGAACTGATATTTTTATTCAAGCAAATGAACTCAAATTTTATAAAGATTTAGGAATTAGTGTTTAGGCTAAGAATCAAGAGTTTAGGAATCCTCTAAACATTTCAATAACTTGTTTAGAGAATTTAGATTTCAAATCTCAAATTTCATTTAAATAAATACTAATCTTACTTTGTCAACTTGTCTATTTAAATTCTATAATTCATTTGACTTATTTAATCTATCCAAACTCAATTTCTAATATATGTGAAGGTTTGGGATATTTCATAAAACCAAACAAGAGGTTTGAGGAAAAAATCATACCAATACCATCCCTTATTGTTCCAAAATTCTAGCAAACTTTCCAAGAAGACTTCAACACGAAGGACCACAACTCTAAGGTAAGCATATGTCTCAATCAAGTTTGAATTCTAATTGAATCAAACTCATGAACTCTATTACATTCCCTATGGTTTCGATCACTTCTTTAGCAAAAGCGTATCAACTTCAAACCTTCCAAAACCAAGGTAATCTCTATTTGGCTCAATGTCTACATCAAGTTTGAATAAATATTTCATTAGAAACTAAACTTAATTCCTTGATAATAGGTGATAATAGTTGGTACAACCTTTGACTTTAAGGAAAATTTAGTGGAACATTCATAAACAAGGTAATTCCTAGCCTATTCCATAAATGCTACTTGAATACTAAGTGATAATAATAGAAATCATCAATAAAATGTCAATATTCTATTGTATCTAACTTTTGGCCTTATGCATAAAATGAGCTTATCTTGATCTATTAAATATTAAACTAACGTAATCTTGAATAATGGAAGCATGTAATATGTTTTAAGAAATTGGAATGTTTATTCAATTATCCTATAAATTACTTGATGGATTTCGGCCTATGACATAGATCATATCTTCTATATACATTCATATGAAACATTTGGATATTAATATGCAGTGATATCCTAGAACATGATCTATGGAGTTAGAACTACAATTTTTGCACCAAAAAGATCCTTGAAAGGATCACGACCCTAGTGTGTGTCTATGTATATATGTTACCCATGTTTAATTCAAATAGCTTGAGACATAAACAACTTATGAATATAATTAAAGAAATGAAAATAACGTGAAAAACAAAATTTAAAAACCCTAAAAAAATTTATCCTAAGCATTTTTCCCCATAATAGATATAAAGAAGAATCTGTAATTAAATTAGAAACTAGATCAATAGATTTAATAAAGGTTAAGGAAAATGATGAAGTGATTAAACATGAGAATATGACTTTAAAAAAGCATATACATGGGGCGACACATATAAATGATATAGGATTTTATAACTAACTTTAGAGAAAATAAGTATTAGTAAACTAAGAAAAGAATATAGATTATCATAAAAAGATTAAACTTAAGAAATGTATCGAAGTCCCAAGTATAGGGTTCCATACATACAAAATAATAGAATTACAAGTTTCAAACTAAAAATAATTATAAACACATTGATTAGTACAAGCAAAACGCTTGAAGTTTCATATTCAAATCAAACTTAGAAAAGGAATCAAGAGGACAAATATAACCATAAGTTTCATTTTCATTATAAAAAAGAGGATTTGAATGAAGTTTTGTTTTCAATTTTGATAAACCGTACATTAAATAAAGGATTAAGCTTGAACAAAAGTTGACATAAATAAACAAACCCTAACTACCCTATAATATACCTTTCGGATTACTAGGGTAATATAAGGAAAAATATTTATTTTAAATAATTTAATTTGAAAATAAAAAAACTAGGTTTTATAAGCTTTTCAACACCTATTTATATGCTAGAAACAAAGCTAAAATGAATATAATAGGCCCAGTTTAAGTTTACATGATTAAAGCTGACATATGAGATTTATAGGAAGATTACTCTTACACAAAATGTATTATTACGAACTTTATGATTTTACTAGAAGAATATAACCCTTGTAGAATTAAAGCTCTAATTAGGTCCATAAAATAGATTGGGATCAATAAAACTTGAATCATTATATGAATAATAGCATATAAATTTCTGTTATGTCATTTCTTTGGTGAAACAGATAAGTTGTTGGATTTTCCCAAAGACTGCTATGACTAGTGAGCAAAAATGGACATTTGGGTAGCTTTGGTCTATCATACTAATTATGCTTGTAGTGGAGTAGTAGTTGAGATTTCATATGGATATAAAAAATAGATGTACATTATGGGTTTGGAGTTATGTGTGCTAAATCATGTATGATTTATTGTCAAAAGTAGGACAATAAAAATGTTAATCAATTGTGTGAAAACTACTGCTTGAGAACATATTGAGAATTGTCTATAAGTTTGTATGGTCACATACATAATTAACTTTGAAATGAAAATGTCATGTACTGCACAAACTGCATATTTTGCATTAAGATATGATAGCATGCTACGTGTTATAGTTCTTTGGTACACGCTTGATTTTTCTAGATGAAATGTTCCTAGTTCTATACAAGAATACCTTTGTTCTGCCGGTTCCATGGGAATTAAGCAAATAATGAAAGACATTGCTCGTGGTATCAACATAAAATTATTAATATTTAATTATGTTTCTAATTTTCAAGGTTGAACATAAAATGTTTTGAAATGGTTTGATAATAAAATGGTACCCATTTACCTTGATTCTTAGTTTCTCCTATGCTTAGCGTATCATTTAGAATAGGTTCCTTCAACTCCGATGAGAGGGCATAAATCTTCATCCTTTTTGGATTATGGGTTATCTAAGCTTGTAATTGTTCATACAATGGAGTGATGCATTGCATATGATTGTTAAATAACTTGCTTGAAAAGTTTTTGATGTGTGAAATGATATAGTTATCTCATTGAACTGTAGTTTTGCTCATGCTCCTACAGATTTCCAAGATATTAATCCGACCATGGCTAGTATCCTCATGGAACTATGAAATTGTATGGATCTTAAAGTTAGCAAGAATCAGGGAAGGGTTTTGAAGATTATAATAGCAGCAGTAGCAATAGTAGTTGATATCTTAACTTATGCTCTTTACATTTTATATTATGGTCTATAATATTAAATACTATAGTGCTATAATCTTTAATATATAGTATAATGGTAATACAACTTATATGTATGCATCATTTTTTATCAAAGCAACCTAAAAGATCCTATCGTCATCACACTATATGGTGTGACTTGGTTGAATCGTTCACTAGTATATCTTTCTGATGATCAATATCATATTTGTGGGAAGTTCATAAGACATCATATTGTTACAAAATGATATGATATAACTATGGTGCCCCAAAGGGCGTGCCAATAATGTTAGTATTAGAGCCCAGTTGGAAGGATAAGCAAGGTCAATACATATAAAGTACAAGTAGATGTAGAAGTAGTATAGAAATAATAGAGTAAATGTTAGGAATTTAGAGATCAATACGCAACAGAAATATATTTTCGTTTTCAAATAAAACAAACCTAAAATTCTCAATTATGGATCCATGCGATTTAATTAAATTAAAACGAATAGAATTACCTTTTTTATGCTTTAAAATACTGGAAATTCGTATTTGAGATATTGCAAACACGAACACCCTCTACTATATCCACACGAATGAATTTCCAATCGAACCTCTGTGTGTGCTAGCACATAGGAACAATTCCTAAATATTAGGAATCTCTCTCAATAGGGTTTCTCACTGTTGAGTTACAAAGTTTCTCTATAATTATAATGTGACAAAAAACGTCTTTTAAAAACCTTAGGGGAGATCACTATGTTCTATTTATAAGAAACTGTGTGCCATAGTCAACTGCCCTAATCTTATTAGGGATTTCAAAGGTTATTATGAATTCTAAACGACACACATAAGTTATTAGGAATTCCAAATGACACACTTCTTAAAAAAAATCATAATTAATAATTATTTATTTAATCTTAATCTTATTAAGATTAATAGATAATTAAATATTATCCATATGGCTTGGGGCACATCACTAGCAATCTCCCACTTGCACTAGTCTTAGATAATTCCCCTATAGGCTTATTAAAATAACCCATGATCTGATTGATTCATTCTTTATGTGTGTCCATGTAGGTTCATTTAATGTTGGCAGTAGCCCTAAAACACCTTTTTAGATCGACAAAACATAATTGGTTTCTAGCAAGACATTATACCTACCTAAATTAAGTGAATATTAGTGATCCAACTTTTCCTATTAGCTGTTAGTTATTCAATCCTTTTGTTACACGATATCTTATAATTAAACATAAGGTGTGGATCAATACACTCTTATATTGTTTAATGACATATATCTTGATTGCAGAGTATGACTGACTTAAACAAATGATATTGATAACTCCTTATCAATTCATTCGAGCGTGGCCATGCATTTCTCAATCTTACTTATCAAGCGGCCTAACATATATCTCTCTCAAATTAATGAGAGGAACAAATCCCATCTTAATTACTCAACTTCCTCTACATGATTTACATTATGCCCAATCTCAACCTTTATAATTATCCGGTTAAAGATAACATTTGATTGAGTCAAAACATAATATTCCTCATGTTGGAATCCATGGTGATTTCAGGTCTAAGGATTAAAACAACACTGCAAATGAAAATTACTTATCGCATTGATCCATATAGCATCTCATATTTGGTCATTCCAATACAATGTACTTTTACATGTATTCATGTGTTGAATTGATATCTCATATCCATGATCAATAAAACATGATCATCATCCAGCCAACATACTAGTTTTAATTCATTATTATTCCATATAATGAACGACTAAGGATAATTTAGAGTAAAGTTATTTCTCACCTTATGGTTTTACTATTGAAGTCACATACTTTAATGACATAAGAAATAACCAATTTATTTAAGGAATAATACTTTATCAAAGCAAAAAGACCAATAACAACTTTGATAAAGAAATTGACTTGTATTATAAAGATAATAATTATTCAAATGACATAGAATCCATATAGCCTAGTTAAAAATAAGTTTAACCCCTAATACTCTAGTATGACTATCGTGCTTAGACTGAGAAAAGGCTTAGTCAATGGATCAACTACATTGTCATCTATATGTACTCTGCATATCTTAACATCTCCTCTATTGATGATCTCTCAAATGAGATGATAACGTCTGAGTATGTGTTTGGATCGTTGGTATGATCTTGGTTCCTTAGTCTATGCAATAGCCCCATTGTTATCACAATATAAGTCCACTGAATTTGAAATACTAGGAACAACTCCCAAAGAAGTAATGAATTTCTTGATCCAAATTACTTCCTTAGCTGCATCTGATGCTGCTATATACTTTGCCTCTATGATAGAAGTTGCAACAGTGTCCTATTTGGAACTCTTCCAGCTTACAACACCTTTATTCAATAAAAATACATAACCTGATTGCGATCGAAAATCATTTGAACCGGACTAGAAACTGGCATCTATGTAACCATTTACCATAAGATTAGTTTCCTGTCATCCATATGTCAAAAAGACATCCTTAGTCCTTCTTAAGTACTTTAGAATGTTTTTCACTGCTATCTAGTGACTGTCATATCCCAAAGGGTACCTTAAACGTGGCAGTCCGCCACATACGGTATTAAAACTTAAGGATGACTTCCCGAAGTCATGCGAAAGTTTTCAACACCATATGTAAGGCGTCTATCACAACAATAAGAGACACCGATGGGATGTATAGTTCGAGATAGTAAATACAAAATACAAGAATCTAAATAATCAGCCAATTTATCATTAAGAGAATATAATCCTTACATCATCTTAGGGGTTTTCCCTTATAATTCTCCAACAATCATAATATCAACTTAATCTTTCCCAAAACAAAATAATACTAACACCAAAAGACATTAAAGGATATTTAACCTAAGATCTTCAAGAGATTTCCAGAAGCTTTTCTAAAACATCATCCCACTCGAGTATATGAAGTTTTCGAGCATAAAAGATATAGTCCTGTTACAACAAAGGTCTATCGAAGTATAAGCATAAGTAGCTTAGTGAGAATATTCCTGAATCAACATACTTGTATAAATAATTCCAAACAAGTTATTAAACAAGCATATGAATGCATCAAGCAAGTGATCAAGCAATATATATGATCTACTGGAAACCATATGTTTGAATTGATTCACCCCTCCACTCAGGGTTAGGTGTTTCGAGCTTTTTAAAACCCATCTTTAAAATCCAACTCAAGTAGTTTATTTCAGGCGCCTACTCGCCCATCTTAAAATAGTTCTTTTAGGCTTTTAATCGCCCATCTCACAGATTTATGGCTCCTGCAAACCTGATTACTATGCTCTTGTCTCATCGAGTATAGTAGCTCATGCAATGAAACTAACTACGTGATATGTATGAATCAATTAATATAACTCATAGTATATGATTAGAGTAATTTAAAGGTGATCACAGAATTTGCACACAATCTAACAAATTAATAGTAAAACATAAGTTAATTAACAACGATTCATGCCACGGTATGCTTAGTATTCTTTCAACCAATATTATCATACATAATTCATTTTTATCGTTTCCTACTTCTAGTGCCTCTAGCTACAAGCACAACCAAGTACGAAAAAGGTAGGAAATAAACTCACTTGGCCATGAGGATCTATTTTTTTTATGAATGAGTCGATTGGTAAATCCACTAATCAAAATAATCCTCCGGATATGAATACTCCTCCTCGGGATCACCTAATCAAGAAGAATACCCATAATGAGTATTTCTTATTGATTCTATGGTACTTATAAAAAACTATGTCATAAGATAGTTAAAATTCGTATAGAAAGTAATTCCAACTTAAAATGGCCATAACTTGGTTATTTTAACTCGGAATTGCGCAAATAATATACCATTTTTTACCTACTCGAAAAGATCTATCCATTTCTAAGGTTATTTTTGTCATAAAAAGCCATTTTGGTTGGAAAATACTATGGTACAGAATAGTTACGAATTTATAGTTCACAAAATATGATTTTTCCAAACTTCACTTTACTCAAAAATCCTTAAGCAAACTATATGGACATAGATATATTTATATATATATATATAGTTGAAAAATTCTTTGAACATATATTTATACTCATATTGTATGCATGATTTTTGTAGTGTTGTCTCAATATTGATATTTCATAAATAATTGGTCTTTTATGGTTTTTAAAAGGTAAAACTTTTGAAAATTTCTCCTTTTTGAATTGTTAGAAGGAAAACAAAAATATAGTTGAGTTGTTATGAGAAAATTTTTTTCTATTATAATTTCATTTTCTCACTTTTCAAAAGTAAATTCATTTTCAAAAAAATTTGGTTCTTTAAGTTATCTACTAACTTTATTTCTAGTGATTGAAAATAAGCTTTTCAAAATATCCTTTAAGTTTTTGATGTGGTCAAATATTTGAAGTTGTATTAAATGTATGTTTCCTCTTATTTTTATATCCTTTCTCTTCTTTAAGAAACAAGTTTACCTTTAAACTTTACTTACTTGGCAAATTTTATTTGTAAGTTGATTTTTAAAATGGTGAGTTGGTTTTACCTTGGTTTGAAAAACTTGTTTTATTCTTAGTATTTGTTAAGGGGTAGAATAATTCCTTTAGACAAGTTTATGAGAAAAGCTTTCTTAATAAAGAATTGTTAACATTAGAACTTAGCAAAAATTTCATTTTAATTTTGAAAAGAGAATATGAACATAAAAAAAATTTAGTTTTGAAGAGGCTGTCTTATAATGTGATTTTCGAAGTCTATAATGAATCTATTTTAGTCTTATAAAAGATATGGTGGAGTTAAAATCTTAAGTTCAAGACTAAAAAATTTTATCTTTATGGAGTATTTAGTTTTGATTTATAAAAGAAAAGAGTTCCTTTTATTATTTTGAAGAAATCTACATTACTATTTCTTCTAGAATTTATGATTAGCTTATTCTTTGAAAAGAGTTTATTAAAAGAAAATTTAGATATTTTTGTTGAGAATTCCTTTTGTTAAGAAATCTAGTTTACTTTTCTTTATTTAAGAAAGAACCCATTTTTACTTTTATTTAAGACAACAACATTCTAATCATGTATAAATATGATTATGTAGCAATGTAAATGTAAAGATAATACATAATAAGATAGAAAGAAATACTTACAAGTAAATAAACATAATAAAATAGTCAAGCATTAGGAACCTTAGCTTCATCAAGGTATCCCGGTCATGTATTGAGAGTTTTAGCTTCATCAAGACAACCTGAGACTAAGAATAGACTAGTCCCAAATGAAAAGAAAAGAAAAGAAAAGAAAAGAAAGAAAATTATTTTGACTTGATATGGACAAGTCTAACACTAGTAAAGACTTGTCTTAATAAATTGCAAGACATGAAAATAAATAAATAACAAATGAGCTTATGTGCTCTAAATAAATATATATACACAATATACATAATACTATGTAAGTTAGATTAGAGCAAAAATAATAATAACAATATAATAACATAATGTAAAATAGGAACATGAACAAAAACAAAACATGAACATATTGTTTCTTCTTTAGCTCATATGAGTCTAAGAAACATACACTAAGCTTATACTAAGTTGTATGAACATGATAAAGAATATAGGTAGGATTTTTACCTAAGGTTTAACGGAAGGTTTGAAAAGAGATGAATGGGTTTTGTGTTTGTTATTTTCTTCTTGAAGTGTAGTGAATGGTAGAGAGTATTTTGAGAGAGATTTGTTGGAGAAAGGTTTTAAGAGGGAATTTTGGTAAAGTTTTGTTATGTAAAATGAATGTGTGAAAGAATGAAGGAGGAATGGGGTATTTATAGAATTTTGGAGTGAATTTTTGATGTAATAAAATAAATTAAAAAATAAATATTATAGAGAAGAGAGAGAGATGGCCGGTGGATATAATGGGGAGAGAGAGAGAATATTTTGTTTGTTTTATAATTTTTGTAAAGAAAAGAAATAACGTGTAAGGTTTGATGTGAATAAAGATGTATTAGAAATGTAAAAAGTAAGAAAATAGGTATGTAGGTAGTAAGAAACATGTGTAAGAAAAAGTAAAGATGCTGAAATAGTAATGAATAGTAGGAATAATACTATGAATAGTGGACTAGACATATAAAATATCGGTACTAATAAAAATACGTGTAAACGAGCTATATTTGTTATTTTTAGTTACCGAAAAATTCTAAAACCGATATTTTTGAAATCCTTGTTTAATTACGAGTCTTTTGGTGTTATTGGGACACGCTTTTTGAGAACTGATCCCGTTTGAGTCCGAAGGACACTCGGAATTCATGAATTTGATATTTTTATGTTACCCTATATTATTACGAACTATTTTAAGCCATTAACTTAATTTCGTTTTCAAGGGTTTGAGAACGCGGGATTGCCGAAGTTGAAATTGTTTGATTGTCTTGATCTCTATTGACTTTTGAAACTCCGGTTTAGCTAAGGTTAGGGTTTAATCCAACTTTATCCTAGAAATTGAGGGGTTTATATCAAGGATCAGATAGGTGGATCTTTTCATGTTCGGGTTTTCGAGTCGAACGATTATTAAACTTTCTATTTTTGTTTTTGGAGGTTCTCTTATGAAATTCCATGATCGAAATTGGTTTCAACTTGGGTCAAACTTTAGGGTTTCGATTCGGTATTCCAAAATGATAAGATCATATTATATACAACTTTTTTATGTTCAAAATAGCTAGAATGGATACTTGTTTTGGTTAAAATTCATGTTTCAGGTCTAATTTGGACAAAAAAAATCAAAACAAGAAACTTTGGAATGAAAAATTGGAAAAATTTAAGCATACGCCGGCTTTTCTGACTTCAAAGCCGCCGACATTAAGACGGCTTACAGGATGCACTCATTCAAAGCTGTAGCTTACACTGCCAACTTTGCAAGCCTTAACTCAACCAATTATACGCTGCCTGAAAGCCGCTGGCATAGAAGATGAATAGGCCAGCGTACATTGAAGGCCGGCAGCTTAGAATCCAAGCGTTGCCAGTGCAAAAGGAGTTACAACGTACGCCGGACACTAAGCCGCCGGCGTTGAGGCAGTGTAGATCAAGGATCAGAAGCGACAAGTAGATAACACATGCTCGGTGACAAATGAAGAGATTAAATTTGATGGATTGTCTAAGTCGGCATGAAAGCCGATGGCTTTGGGACGGCTTTCGTTATAAATTGGTCCAACCTTTCATTTTTCATTATATACGCCGACTAGATCTATATCTAAGCCGCCGGCGTAGAAGCAGCCTACACTTGTAATCGAACGAGAAAGCTGCCAATGCACTGCCTGTGTAAAGAAGAAAAAGGCTTTACGCCGTCTGTAAGCTGCCGGCGTAGGATCTATAACTGCCGGCATCCAAGTTGAAACTGCAATTTTCCTTTAATGCTTTTCACGAAATTTTTCCTATAAATAGGGGATCTCCCTCCTCTAGTTGAAGGAAGCAGAAGCAAAATAGAGAATACTTTAGTATACAAATAGTTTTAGCATTTCATAGAGATTTGAGCTTTCAAGAATTGTAATTGAAGATTGCGATATTTGAATTGGTGATATCTAATCTCTTTCTTATGCAATTCATTTATCTGAATTATTTGTTTATAATGTTATCAATTGCATATTCTTATTTGATTATTGAATCATCATCTATGAGTAGCTAAATTTTTCTTTGTGGGAAGTGATGAAATACTAATTTTGCTAAAATGATTCTTGAACTTATATTATAGGATTGTTAGAATTATGGAATATTTGTATTGAATCCTAATTATCTATTTTATTTCTGATTGAAATTGAATTGATAAGAATTCTAATAATTTGGAAAAAGAATTAGGATTCATAGGAATTCATGAATTGAGATTAAACAACAATTGTGAAAGTAGTGAGTTTGATCTAATTTAGAAATTGTTTCATGCGATTCATGCAATATTTTATTTTAATTTCTCACTAAGGAATTAGGAGAAGTTAATTTAGGATATTAGGCAATTATAGAATTGGAATATTTATGATTGTAAATTAGATTCCATTGATAATTTGTATAGCGGAAGCTAATAGATTATTTTATGGTTTACTAAAACTTGATAGTTTTAGGTCTTTACAATTTCTTACAAATATCCACAATCCTAATTATTCATATAATATAACTTCAGCATGATTAGTAAAGATTAGGATGGATTCTGTTTCTTCCCACATTTATCTTATATAACTTCTCACAATCTCATTGCATTCATATTAGATATAATTAGTTAGTTAATTGATACATTTTGATTGCCTAAATATTAGTAAAAGCTAATATCAATCTAGTAGTTAATTTAATCCTTGTGGGAACAATACTCAACTCACTTTTATATTACTTGATCAAGACCCAGTACACTTGCTGGTAGTATCTAAAATTCATACACATTTTACTCTGATCACAAAACCATTCTTGAAAAATTCAGGGGCTTACAGACTCTCACCTGGATCTGATTGATACCTACTAGTGATGCTTAATGCATAAGCGACATCGGGTCGAGTGTATAACATGGCATACATGATGGAACCAATAGCAAAAGCATATGGAATCCTACTCATGCGTTCGCATTCCTCCTTTGAAGCAGGACATTGAGTCTTACTTAATTTAATTCCATGTGACATTAGAAGAAATCTTCTTATAGAATTTTCCATACTAAATCTTTTTAGCACTTTGTCAATGTATGCACTATGACTTAGGCTAATGGTCCTGCTAGATCTATCTCTTTAGATCTTGATGCCTAGAATATAGGCATCTTCACCTAAGTCTTTCATTGAGAAACAATTTCCTAACCATGTTTTGACATTTTATAATGTAAGAATATCGTTTCCAATGAGCAGTATATCGTCCACATAAAGCACCAAGAAAACTATTGCGCTCCCACTAATTTTCTTGTAAACACAAGGTTCATCTTCATTTTGAAAAAAATCAAATTGTTTGATTGCTTCATCAAAACAAAGATTCCAACTTCGAGATGTTTGCTTCAGTCCATAAATGGATCTTTGAAGCTTACAAACCTTATGTGAATTCCGTGGACTATCAAAACCCTTAGTTGTGTCATGTACACATCCTCAATAAGGTTTCCATTCAGAAAGGCTGTTTTGATCCATTTGACATATCTCATAGTCATAATATGCAATTATAGCAAGAAGAATTCTAACAGACTTAAGCATGACTACTAGCGAAAAAGTTCTATCATAGTCTATATCATGAGTTTGTTTAAAATATTTTGCAACTAGTTGTGCTTTGTAGGTATGCACATTGCCATCCATGTCAGCATTCTTCTTGAAAACCCATTTATACCCAATGGTTTTGACTCCATCAAGTGGATCAATCAAAGTCTAAACTTGATTATCATACAAGGATTGCATTTCATGGCTACTAACCATTTCTCAGAGTCAGGGCCCTTCATTGCTTCCAGGTAAGATGTGGGCTCATCTTGATCTATGAGCATTATATCACGATTGTCAATGATAAGAAATCCGTATCTCTCAAGCTCATGACGAATCCTTCCAGACCTACGCGGACCTTCAACTAATGGTTCAGGCTCATCAACTACTTGTGAGTCTGATTGAACATCCCTCATGAGAGCTATGTTAGTTTGCGGTTCTTGAACTTCTTTAAGTTTTATTTTACTTCCATTGTTTCCTTTACTTTCTAGAAAGTGACCATTACGAGCAACAAACACTTTGTTCTCAAATCAGTTGTAGAAGTAATATCCTTTTGTTTCTTTTAGATATCCCACAAATAAGCATTTATCAGACTTGGGTGCCAACTTGTTAGATACTTGACATTTGACATATGCATCACAACCTAATATCTTTAGAAAAGATAAACTGGGATGTTTCCCATTCCATAACTCATATTATGTCTTTTCAATTGATTTTGATGGAACCCTGTTTTATATAAACATAGTAGTTTTTAGGGCATACCCTTAGAAGGATATTGGAAGATCTATCTAACTCATCATTAATCGAACCATATCTAATAAGGTTCGATTTCTCCATTCAGAAACACCATTCCATTGTGGTTTTCCTAAAGGAGTTAGTTGTGAGATTATCCCATAATCACTACGATAGTCAGAAAAATCTTGGCTTAAATATTCACCACTCAATCTGATCGAAGTGTTTTAATATTTTTACCAAGTTGATTTTGTACTTCATTTTCTAATATTTTGAACTTTTCAAAAGATTCATATTTATGCTTCATTAGGTACACATATCCATACCTACTAAAGTCATTAGTAAAAATAATGAAGTACAAATAACCTCTTCTAACAGGTTAACTCAATGGTCCACATATTTGTATGTATGAGGCCCAACAAGTGAATAGCTCTCTCACTTTGTCCAGTAAAAGAAGCCTTCGTCATCTTACCATCAAATAAGGTTCGCATGATTCGTATGATTCAAAATCAAATGAATCTAAAAAAACTCATCTTGATCAAGCTTTGATATGCGTTTCTCGTTAATGTGTCCCAAACGACAATGCCAGAAGAAAGTCGAATTCAAATTATTAGATTTAAATCTTTTGGTATTTATATTATAAATGGACTCATTATCATATTCATCAAAGTTTAGAACATAGAGACCATTCATCAAATGAGCAAATCCATAAAATATGTCTCCATGATGGACAGAGATTGTATTACTCTCAATAACAAATCTAAAACCATCTTGTTCAAACATGAAACTAAAATAATATTACTGCTCATAGCAGGCACATAGTAACAGTTACTTAAAATTAAAATAAGTCCAGAAGGCAAAGTTAATTCAAAATTTCCTACAGCTAATGTAGTAACTTTTCTTCATTAGCCACATATAGGTCCACTTTGCCGTTTTCCAATTTTCTACTTTGCTTGAGACCCTGCACATTTACATAAATGTGAGAACCACATCCAATATCTAATACCAATGATGTAGAAGTAGATAAATTGACCTGTATAACATAAATACCTGAAGAAGTAGTCTCACTACCCTTCTTCCTTTTCGGATCCTTCAAGTATAGCTTGAATTCCTCTTCCAATGACCTGGTTCATTGCAGAAGAAGCAAACCCCTTCCTTTGGTGGTTTAGCCTTGGGCTGGGTTTTGGGCCTCTTAGCTTTGATCTGACCTTTTGCTTTGCCCTTTCCCCTACCATTAGCTTTCCGCTTTTGCCCTATCCCTTTTGAACCATTTTTTTAAGGTGTACGATCATATCATACGCCTCCATGTCTTCCATTTGCTTCTAAAACTTAGGATCCATGGTGGCAAGTATGATGCAAGTCATATCCAAAGAGTCTTTTTTATGCTTATTATATGCATTCTTTTCAACTCTTGGAGCATCAGCAGCAGGTTCATTAGGGATTGGTTCCTCAATAACATATAACTTTCTTTCATGGTTAAGAACAATTCTTAAGTTTTGGTGCCAATCAAGGAAGTTTATGGTATTTAGTTTTTCTTTTTCAAGAATTGGTCGCAAGGTTGCATTGTTTGTTGCCATAATCTATATACAGAGGTATGCAAAGTTAATTATCCTTATATAAGCCATTTTACATGCTTCCACTATTTTATCAAATTAATAACCCTCAAATATTAATTTGGAAACCATTTTAATAACAAAGTTTCTTAATGGAATAAGATTCATATTTCACCAAATATTGAGTCAGCTGTGGCATGACGCTTAAAATTCAGTTATTTAGGTAGGAAACCCTTTCCAATTACATTGTATGTAACTCTTATTATGGGATTGACATCACATGTCCCGACCTATTAATCCCATTCAATGCCATAGGCCCAAAACCGTTTTGATAGCATATTTAAGTCTAACCATTACGACTTGTGAATAGCTCTATTATTCACCTTGTCTGACTAAGATAGTCTATTGCACCCTGCTTTGGTAGAACCTACAATTGGGCGATCTAAGCCTTGATAAGTGTCGAACTAAGGGCGGCATTTTATGACTTAATATTATGTGAAGGATTTTAAAAAGTGATATGTCATATTGCTTTCATATTTGATTGAAATTAAGCATGCTAGGTTATAAACATGGTGTCACATACATTTACACATATCGTCATATATGATATAACATGCTTGCTTATAAGAAAATAAAATTGTGTCATAGCATGTCCTTTAATCTATATTGATCTTCATAAGCCAATATGAAGATCAATGGTCCAAACCTAAGGTAAAGATCCATCAGCATGGATCTGGGCTATAAAGTCCCTTGTATCTTCATGATGGTCTTCATTCTTCCATCTCCATGGACTAAGAAAAGTCTTCATGACATCTTCATGTCTTCATTACAATAATGAAAAGATACAAAGAGATTCCTACTACTACTACTTAGTAGAAAACTAAATTACAATAAAATAAAAACGACACGCAGGCCGTATTTATAAAATTACAACCCATTAAAATAAAATGAATAAAACTTGCCAATCACATAGGTTTAGGGCCATGCTATGCACCACATATGTAAAATAAGCACACATAATAAACATACATAAAACTTATAAACACTTCAAAAGCACATTTTATGTTAAGTATCTGTAATTAATGCTTATAGAGTTAAGACATGCACTTTGCAGGGGTCAAGGGGACAGCGCCCCTAAAACCTAGACGATAAAGTAAATCTAGGCAACGAAAATTCTTTTGAAAAATTGAAACTCCCTTTTCAAAACCCTTTAAAACTGTTTCGAAAACATCCATGAAAATCCTTTCTTAAAACTCAAAACTGTTCATTAAATGAACAGTTTGTTTTTTTAAAAAACCCAGATCTGTTCAATAATTGAACCATATCATATATGTAAAAGATCCCTTGAATCTATTGTATAATATATATATATATAATAAATCTTGTTTCCAAATAGATTGTCCAGATTTAATCCAAATTAGACATGCGCAATGTCCAAATTTGATATGCGTAAACAAATCCAAATCTCATACGCAATATCTAAACTAATCAAATTACATGTTCACAAACATGCTTTATGATTTTTTTTTAATATATTAAACCAGTGAGATTTTACAAATCAGAATTATTTGGAAATCTCAGACGCACGTAAATCAGATTTGCAAACGTTTCTATATTTGCAATTTTCATTAAACAGTAAGCCACGGTCATAACCTTTTAATTTTCATCAGATCCACAAACAGGCCCCTGAGCATATCCAATCCGCAAAAACAAACTCAATGTCAGATGCTTGCAATTCTAGATCTTTTTAGACGTTCAAAAACCAACGTGCTCAAACCTTTTCTTGACTTTTCAATGTTAGACGCAAATTACATTCACAAACAGATCTAAAATTTTCTAATAGATGTTATATACTTTATAAAATTGATGTCCCAATTTCTTAAATAGGACGCATGAATTCTCAAATCTGTTCGAATAATCACAGTACATAGTTCGTACGAACAGATCTTATTAATCCACATAAAACCTTTTTCATAGATCATACATATCAATATACATATATCATACGAAAAAGAATTTGATTGAAATAGCAAGTGGCTCTAATACCACTGTTGGGAATTTAGGGATCAATACGCAGTGAAAATATATTTTCGTTTTCAAATAAAACAAACCCTAAACTCTTAATTGCGGATCCATGCGATTCAATCAATTTAAAATGGATAGAATTACCTTTTTGATGATTTAAAATACTGAAAATTCATATCTGAGATGTTGCAAATGCGAACACCCTTTACTGTATCCACATGAATGAATTTTCAATTGGATCTATGTGTGCGCTAGCACATAAGAACAATTCCTAAAAATTGGGAATCTCTCTCAGTAGGGTTTCTCACTTTTGAGTTACATAGTTTTTCTGTAATTCTAATGTGACAGCAAGTGTCTCTTAAAAACCCTAGGAAAGATCACTGTGTTCTATTTATAAGAAACTATGCCATAGTCAACTGCCTTAATCTTATTAGGGATTTCAAAAGTTATTAGGAATTCTAAAAGACACACATAAGTTATTAGGAATTCCAAATGACACACTTCTTAAAAAATTGTAATTAATAATTATTTATTGATCTAGGGCACATCACTAGCAGTAAAGTATACATGATCATAGAATAATAACATAAATGGGGTAAAACTGGGTAGAATTAGATAAAATAATAATTGGATAAATTATGAATAATCATATAATTTTATGGAACAAATTGATTAAAAAAATCTTAGAGGTCTAATAGAAATCATCTTCCATGATGGAAATGGAAACTCTTAATGACTATAGGCGAAGACTTTAGGTTTTGGTAGAGGACACGACAATTAATAGACTTCCAAGAGAATTAAATGAAATATTTATCACATGGAAAAAGACGTTGTCTCATACGTTCCAAGCTTTGTTGATGAAATTGAAAGGCTATTACGCATGCTAGTTACCTCGATTGAAGTCATCTATAAGTTAGAAAGAATTGTTATGAGAAGAGAAGGTGGAATAGAGATAGATCATGTAGCATTTATAATATCAGACAATTACCTAAGACCAATTCCACTTGATTTTCAAATTTGGGAAAGTTTTTTTATTTTTAACTTAAAAATTTAGGAAAGGTTAGGACCATGGATCATCGACGCTCACAACCTAAGAAATGATTGTGTTGGCTATAGGGATATAGACCCATTATCTGATAAGAAAACAATAGATTATATCATGGAAAACTTCTTTCCACCATTGACTAGAGAAGACATGATGGCTAGAGAACTAGTTATACCAGATTCGTTCCTCGGGCAAATGATAAGAACTAATTAGTTTGAGGAAAGGAAAAATCAAATTTATCAGCCAATAGCACTTCCACTAGTTCCAGGAGTGATAATGCACGAGTGTCTAAAGGGGTTAGATGAAAATGAGGAAAGTAAGAAAAAGACAAGGCAGAAACTACTGAGGAATTAATAAAAGACATGCTGGCCTATAATCAAATGTATGACCAAGTTTGTGCAACTTTTATGGCTGGAAACCAACCAGTTGCATGTTCACCTTTATCGTCAAGGAGGTTGGCTTTCAGGAGAGGAGGGAACACCTATTGGATAGGAAAAAGGCATAACTAGCTCCTGGTGGAATAAATCTTAATGGACTAGGACAAACGGATTTACCACCCCGAAGCCTATGAGGATTGGTGCTGATAGTGATTCATCCATTAGTGAGGAATATCCTCAATAGAATCCTCAAAACAAAGGAAAAAGGCCCATGTATTCTAGCCCACGAGACATGCATAAACGCATGAAAGGTGTTTTGTTGAAGGCGTTTGAGGAAGGTAGTTAGTCTTAGCAATAGAAAATAATATCATATGTAGTAAAATTGATAATGCAATTAGTGAAAAAATTTGTACTATACATGTAGCACTAACTTGTTTGTTGTATGTATCACTGCTACGTTATAGCTTATGTTTGTAGAAATGATAAGTGTTAAAAGATCCTCAATTCTAGCACTCATTGTATACAATTTTATATGGGTTTTATGAGAAATTATCAAGAAAAGGGTGCTTAATTGCTTAATATTTCATTTCAGGGTTTAATGAAGACATTTCAAGGGTTTAAGGATGATTCAAGCAAAAACAAGATGAAAGTTGGCAAAATACATCAAAGGTTGATTTTCAATGTACACAACCAACTATATGGCCATGTATATGCTGGTGTTTAGCCACAAAAAGTGACCAAAAACTACGTCAAAATGTATACTAGCAACTGTCCAAGGAGTGTATGAAGTTGTGTTCAAGGAAGAAAGTGGCTAGCGAAGAATTCATGCTTTTTCAATGTACATGGCCATGAACATGGCCGTGTACTTGGTGGGGCATTTCCAAAGGCGGTTACAAACTATTATATATATGTCCACTGCAACTTTTAGAGATCATCCTTATTATTATTCTAAACCCCAGGACAGTAAAAACACGAACTTTAGAGAGAGAATTGCTGGAGTTCCATTGAAGATTACAAGACATTCAAGAAAAGGGTTTTTATTGTTTTAATCATGTCTTTAGATTACTTCTCTAGATCTCTTTGTGTTATTGTTAAATCCATGGAGGAGTAATTCTTTATATCTTGAATCTTGTGAAACCCTAAACCTATATGATCTGAATTGTTTCCTGATTAATGAAAGTTTATGTCTTAATATTTATTCATATGTTACAATTGTCTTGTGATTGCTTTGTGTACAAGATTGATTACATATTTGATTCTTGTTAGATAGAAAGAGGTTTCATCTAATAGGATAGATATATATGAATAGAGGGATTATATGTTTTACCTAGAGGTAAGAAAGATTTGATCTTTTGCAATAAAGATTCCATCTTTATTCAAGAATCTTGATCTTGGATGCAATCTCTTATGGCGTTAGTTAGGGAGAGGTCTCCATTATCTCATATGAGATTAGGAATTGATTAACTCGAGAGAGTGATCGATTTATTTATGTGATTCTGCATTGTAAATCATAAATATTTCATTAATCAATCTTTTGTTATAAAAATTGGGGTTTAGGGTGGATAAAGATGAAAGGGTATGTCTTATAATTGATATCTAGTTGTTAAAGCAATACAATTGATTTTAAGGTTTGAGAGTTTGGATAGTTAATTAAGTAATTGATAAAAATCTTAGTTAACATTTACCCTAAAGATTAGACTAAATAGTAAAGAAAAGGTGATTCTAGTATTTGCTTTATAGATCTTTGCGGACAATATCCGTTTTAATCATATACTACTATAGATAGGTACACTGTCTAACTCGATCGTAGGAATTAAATTGGATTTATAAATTTTAGAATTTGAGACAATCACATCAAGAAACCCCTCTTATGTAAAAAGGGTTGAAATATGTATTGTCATAATAAATAAAGTGATGTTATGTAAGTTTTGTTTATGTGATTGCATCTTAAGTTATTTTATATGAAGTGTAAATGGAAATTGTAAATAAAATAATAACTAAAGTTTCTTGATAAATCCTTATAAAATATATTTTTATGAAATTAGAAACCATAGAGGAAGGCTTATAACTGTTATGAGAAGAAATGAGCAAAGACCTAAGGAGCAACAAGCTGAACAATAAAGAGCTAAAAAACAAAATATACCCCCTTAACCACAAAATCAGTTAGAAACAATTTTGCAAGCTATTCAACAACAAAATTCTCTAATATTGCAAGCTGTGCAAAATGGACAAATATCTCGAGAAATGCCACAAGTTGCACCTGTGGAGGCACCTATAGTACCTCCAATAGTGCCACAAAGAGCAAGAGCTCATATTGCTCTAGTCCAACCGCCTATTGAAGGGCAAGGTGAAGTAGAGTAGAAGCACATGAGCTACTTCAGAGGGAGCATGGGATATTTCCTCCACCACCTGTACCTAGACCATAAAAAGTGTAATAGATATTTTGAAGGACTTCCTAGTCAACCAGAAGAAGCAGAAGATTGGTTAACATAGATTGTAAGGTCCTTTGATGTGTTTCATGTACTTGAAGCATTGAAAGTCCCTTATGGAACTTATCTCTTGCGCTTGAGAGCAAGAATTTGGTAGGACTCAGAACGAAGGACTTTGCCACAATCAGTAACATGGGATGTTTTTAGATGGGAATTTCTGAAAGATTATCTTCCAAGTAGTTTGAAAGCAAAATATAGTATTAATTTGATGAAGTTGACTCAAGGTAGCAGGATAGTAGATGAGTATGAACATGAGTTCAATTGATTGCTTCTGATGCCTATAGAGATGGTGATGAATTAAAATGACAAGTATTCATGGTGGGGCTATAACCACATTTTCAAAGGAGATCGACTGAATTTAAGATCTCTAATTCACAGCTCTTGTTGAAAAAGCATGAGTCATTGAATGTGCTAGAAAATATGAAGTAGAGTGACATAAAGAGAGAGGGCAGACATTTGGTAAAAGGGCATATGAAAATCCAAGAACCAATTCCGCCCCTAAAAATATGAAAATTTTCAAGCCATTAAGAAAGGTGATGATGCGAAAATGTGAACCTTATGTATGAAACCTAAGACCTAATCATTTGTTGATGAAAATTGAACCTAAGTATCGTCTTGAATGAGTAAAAAGGAAAGTTAACCCCAATTGAAACCAAAGTTATCAAGATCACAAACGAAACCTAGCCTCAACCAAACTTGTCCATTGGAACCACAGTTATCCAAATGGGGCTTGACCCTGATTGCATCTGTTAATTAGAACCATAACTATTAAAAGAACAAGTTCTTTTCACAAGAACCAAAAGAAAGTTCTCACAATTGAGAAAATCAAAAGAAATATTCATTCAAAATATATCAACTGTTCTTGACAAAACAAAATAAAGGATTATATATCCTATTACAAAAGAAACTCAAAAGACATAAAATAAAAACAAGTTGTCATAAAGGTAAGGCTGACGGCCTATAATGAAAAGCTGGCAACCTTTTTTACATAAGCTGGAAGCGTAGAAGATGGCTTTAACAATTTCGATTATGTGGTGTTTCAAATCCAGTTGAAAGCCCATAACTTAACCATGTTCGCTGGCAGCATTAGCCTTATAGGTCGTCGTCATTGAAGCCGGTGCAAAGGTCTCCGAACAAAGGTTAGTGTTTCTCTAATTTCAACTGGCATCCTTTGTCTTCTACACTTGTTTCCAACATATTGATGAGCTTGATACTTTTGTTGGAGTCTTGTTGAATATCTTCATTCACTTGAATCTCTATAATAAATCCATAAAAAGCTTCATTCATCTGCTTTGATTGTGTTCTATTCTTTATGTGTTTCTTGAAACTTCAACATTCTTTGAAAATCTTGTTTTTCTTTGTTATTGCCCTTTAATCTTCATCATTCCCTCCTTCTTTCAAAAGATTCATCCTTGAATCTTCACCATCCTTGCAATAGGTTGGAGTGAATCATGTTTTCTTGGATACAATTTGTGATGTTGCTGTTGTCGACATTTCTTCTTGCTTGAAATTTTCTTTTTACACTTGTGCACCCAATCTACAATCTTCTTTTCAATAGGTGATGGAGACGAATCTTCTGAAAGAGGTGTTCCATCTGGAATTTCTTTGGGTAATAAATCATCATATGCTTGCAAATGAGAAACAATACTAGGAAAAGATTGGTTAGCATTAGAATAAGCCTCCTCATTGTCATCTCCTTTGTCTTGCACATTCAAAGTGCATTGAATCATCAAAGAATCCTCTTGAGTTGGATTCTCAACTTTCATCTGATAGCATCAAGTGAAAATAGGAATATTGGGAAAGAATAAACTTACTTACTGGAAGTGTAAAGGGTCTCATTACTTGAGGGAAGGTTATCAATTGTAGCACAAGTGTTATTTCTATGGAGAAAGTGATCATATGGCTAGTGGATGCCTAAAGAAGATAGGAGCTACATGTTTTATATGCAAAAGAGTTTGACATATTTCAACAAAATTGGCCACAAAGAACACAAAATGTAACTACAATAGTATCACAACCTAAGGGTACAGTAGGAGCCATAACTTCAAAAGATGGAAATAATAACAATGGTAAATCAATTGGAACTGCATATGTATATGTAATGCATGAAGCAATAGTAGAGAGTGAACCTAAGGAGGAAAAAGAAACTATTTGGGATGAAATGGAGATGGAGGATACTAGACTCATTGCAAGTACGTGTTTAGTTTTGAGTAAATATTAAATCAAAATGTGCACTTGGATAACTATGTAGTAATTGTAAAATATAATTACTAATAATTGATTCATAACTAGAGACAATACAAATAAAAGACAATTCTGCATACACATTACTGGCGCTATGCATTCCTTTATCAATATTGGATTAGCAAAGAGGATAGGACTATTTAGTGAAGCGATGAAAAAAGGATTATGAGTCTCCATGCTTATTGGAGGTACGATTATAACACATGAAGTGATAGGATGTCCTATACAGATTAGTGAACAAGAAAGTTCAACTGATTTGATACTAGCAGATATGCAAAAATATGATGTTATCCTAGTAATGGCTTGGTTGTCAGTTGCAAGAGCTAAGGTAGATTGCAGACTCAAGACTATTTTCTTCCTTAACTCTAAAGGAAAGAGAATGGAATTTTCTAGATTAGTCCTAATAGGGAATCAAATAGAAATAATGACTTTTGAGGAAATAAAGGAAAAAGTCCATGAGTTGGATAAAAGCAGGGTATATATTTTGGAAGGACATGCTGAAAAATCATACATTCAAATAATTAAAACTGTGCATGAGTATCCAGACGTGTTTCCAAAGGAGTTATCAGGTTTTCCCCCTCCAAGAGAAGTTGAGTTCACTATATACTTGGTACCAGGAACCAAGCCAATATCAAAACCACCCTATAGAATGGCGCCTATAGAATTGAAGGAGTTAAAGGTGCAATTGCAAGAGTTACTTCATCAAGGATTTATTCATCTGAGTGTATCCCCATGGGGAGCATTGGTATTGTTTATGAAGAAAAAGGACCAATCGATGAGACTTTGCATTGATTATAGGGATTTAAATAGGGTTACTATAAAAAAAATACCTGTTGCCTCAGATCGATGATTTATTTGATCAATTACAAGAAGAAAAAATATTTTCTTGTATTGATCTAAAGTCAGGATATCATCAAATACGGATAAATGTAGAAGATGTACCTAAGGCTATATTTTTAGCTCATTACAGTCATTATGAATTTTTAGTGATGCCATTCGGGTTAACAAATGCACTAGCTATTTTTATGGACTTAATGAATCGGGTTTTTCTACCTTTGTTAGATGTTTATGTATTGTCTTTATAGATGACATATTGGTATATTCCAAATCAAAGGAACAACATGATGAACACTTGCGATGGTACTACAAATATTAAAAGAAAATCAACTTTATGCCAAATTGTCTAAATGTGAGTTTTGGCCAAAACATATATCATTCCTTAAACATGTAGTGTCAAAAGAAGAAATATCAGTAGATCCTGAGAACATCAAAGCTATCGTAGAATGGAAAAATCTAGAAACAGTGACAGAAGTGAGAAGCTTTTTAGGTTTGGCAGGCTATTATAAAAAAAAAAATTGTTTAAGACTTTCTAAATTAGCTCGACCTTTATCTCAGTTGACCAAAAAGAATGAAAAGTTTGAATGGAATGAAAAATGGGAGCACAATTTTCAATAATTGAAAAAATAAGGCTAGTATCATCTCCAATATTGGTTCTACCAAATGATGATGAACCATTTGCTATTGATAGCGATGCCTCAAAGAACGAATTAGGATGTGTGCCAATGCAAAATGGGAAGGTGATAGCATATACGTTGAGGCAACTAGAACCGCTTGAAATGACTTATCCTCACATGATCTAGGGCTAATAGCTATTGTATTTGCCTTGAAAATATGGTGACATCATCTATATGGACAAAGGTGTGAGATTTACATAGATCATAAGAGCTTGAAATACTTGTTTACCCAAAAGGAATTGAATATGAGGCAATGAAGATGTTTGGAATTGATTAAGGACTATAATTTAAGCATTAATTATCATCCAGGAAAGATAAATGCAGTTGCTGATGCTTTAAGTAGTAAGACTAATGGAGAAGTAGCCGCAATTTTGGCAAGACAAAGAGAACTTATAGGGAATTTGAGAAGTTATTTTTAGAATTTATTATATAAGACCTTGAAGTGGAATTCACAAATTTAGTTTTGGAACCAACCTTGCTCCAATAGTTTAAAGAAGCTCAAAAACAAGAATTCGTTTTCTAACAGATTATCTAAAGCTTGTCACAAGGAAAATATAAGGAATTCCAGGTTAAGGAAAAGGGACTTCTCAGAATGAACAATAGGTTATGTGTGCCTAATGATTCAGAACTAAAGAAGAAATTGATACATGAAACACATTATTATGGGTATGTAGTTCATCTAAGTGAAACTAAAACACACTTAGAATTGAGAATGCTTACTAGTGGAATAGAATGAAAAAAAAGATGTGGCAAACTATGTTGTAAAATGTGAAGTTTGTCAAAGGGTAAAAGTAGAACACCAAAGACCAGCTGGATTACTATAACCACCACCTACTCCAAAATGTAAATGGGACCAGGTTTCTATGGACTTTATATGTTCTTTACCCAAAACAAAAACTGGACATGATGTTGTGTGGGCCATAGTGGATAGACTTACTAAGTTAGCTCATTTCTTACCTATCGACATGACATACTCCATAGAGAAACTAGCACGAATATATTTGAAAGAGATAGTCAGACTACATGGTATAACAATAGGAGTAGTATGTGATAGAGACCCAAATTTTGTTTCCAAATTTTGGGTAAGATTGCAAACAGCCTTGGGAACTCAATTGCAATTTAGCACTGCATATCATCTCTAGACATATGGACAAACAAAAAGGACTATGCAAACCTTAGAGGACATGTTGCAATCTTGCATTTTAGAATTTAAAGAAAGTTAGAATCGACACTTGCCATTGGTAAAACTTACTTATAACAACAGTTATCATCAGAGTATTGAAGTGCCTCCTTATGAAGCTTTGTATGGACGAAAGTGTAGACCCCTACTGTTCTAGGATAATTGGAAGAAGATAGTCGTAGGACCTAAACTTGTGCAAGAAATGATTGAAAAAGGGGAGTAATCTAGCAAAAAAATGAAGGAATCACAATATCTACAAAAGAGTTGGGCAAATATGAAACAAAGAGAATCGAAATTCAAAGAAGGAGACCATGCGTATCTCAAGGTAAACCCAATCAAAAGCTTACATTAGAGGCAGAAACAAAGAAAGTTAAGTACCAGATACATCGAACCATTTGAGATACTAGAAAGAGTAGGATAATTAACATATTATTTAGCCTTACTGCCAAACTAGTCAGGAGTTCACTATGTATTTCATGTATCAGTACTACGAAAGTATATATCTGATCCTGGAAAAATTGTGGAGTTGGAGCCCATAACACTTAAAGAGAATTTGGCATACAATAAACACCTAATACATATATTGGATTATAAACTGTAGATTCTTAGGAATAAAGAAATTTGGCATGTCAAAGTTTTGTGTGACTTGTAGATAGGAGAAGCTACATGGGAACTGAAAGATAAAGTTAGAAAGAACCATCCTCACCAATTTAATGAATCAGGTACGCAAACAAGCTTTGAAGACAAAGCTTATTGTAAAGGGAGGAGGATGTAATCTCTGAGACTTTTCCTATTTTGAATTTGGTAATTATAAAACTTAAATTCATAAATGACATTAGGACATTAAATGATTAGGTAACAAGTACTAATTTTTCACTCAGAATTTTTCCTGATTATATCTTATATTATGATAAGTAATTTTCTTAGCTAGTAAAAGATACCAAAGATAAGATTTTATGACACGAGTAAATAATATGATATCTATACATTTGCAACTCAAAAAATCAAGCTTAAAATATAACTATTAGTTTATAAAGCTTATCAACTACTAAATTATGATCTAACGATGAATCACTAGAGATGGAATAAATGTGATATAACTAAAAAAAGATGCACATTTAAAAATCTAGAATTTAGGTAAAAATACTGAAAACATAGTTGTGAAAATTAGAATTTTCTGAGTCTTATGAGTATAACATCTTGAATTACCATTCTAGGCTCGAAAATTCTCAACCGTATAAGAGAAAAACCTAAAAATATTTAATCGCGTAACTTTCAAAATATAAAATTTCAACACAATAGTTATATAAGAAAATTATAGGAACCTTAGATATAATTTAAAAGCAGCTTATTTTGGATAGCTGATCTAATTACACAAGTATGATCCTATATCCTATGCGATAGCTTAGATATCAACCTAAATTATCAAGAACTCATGAAATTATATCATATAAGACATTTACTTCATTTGGGACTATTAAAACTAACCTTAGGTTCTCACAAAAAGGAACATTGTCATTTGCATAAGAGGATAGAATGTCACTTTCAATGACTCACTAAAGTTTAGGTAATGCTCATCTCATGTTGACGCCAAGGAACATCACTGTCTAGCCTTCTTCACCATCCAATATTGATGCATAAATGAGGATGATTTTTGCACTACAGCTTCCTTAATTTCTACAAGCCAGCTAAGGAAACATGAAGCAAGCATTAGCTAGGCTTTGAATCACTATCCCACTTGTCCCTCTTAAAACCGTGAATTGCCAACAACAAACCAAAATTAAAATCTCATCCAATCAAGTTTACTTTCTTCTAGTTAGACCAAAGAAAATGATAGAAGATAAATTGAATTGTCTAGTACTATTTGAACCAAGTCTTTGCCAAGATTTATATATGTACTAACTAGCATCTATCAACATCAACTAAATCATTTAAATCTTCTTAACATACTAAGAAAGGAACATCCTAGAATTGCATGAAATCGTTAATCATGTACATGACTCATTGTATATATATCACATCATTTTTTTAATTAACATTTTCTTCATAAATATTCCACTAATACCAAATAAAGATATCAAGACAAATCAAGATTTGAAAACCCACTTGTGTCGTGCGCTATCAACTCCTAAAGGCCACCACATCTATCAACATCTATAAGTATCAAAGCAATTCTAAAAGTAGAAAAACTTTGGCTTTGTCTAAGAAAGGCAAAACAAACCCTTGAATCGTGAGCCCCATATGCCTTTCTAAAGGCGATTTCAACATCAAAACAACCACCTTTCAACACATAAAACCAAACAAGAAGTTTGAGGGGAAAATCATAGCCAATACCATCCCTTATTGTACCAAAATTCTAGCTAACTTTCCAAGAAGACTTCAAACCAAGCACCACAAATCTAAGGTAAGCATATGTCTCAATCAAGTTTGAATTCTAATTGAATCAAACTCATAATTCCTTTTACATTCCCTAGGGTTTCAGCCACTTCTCTAGCAAGAGCCTATCAACTTCAAACCTTCAAAAACCAAGGTAGTCTCCATTAGAAACTAAACTTAGTGGCTTGATCATAGGTCATAATAGTAGGTTCAACCTTTGACTTTGAGGAAAATTTAGTAGAACATGCATAAACAAGGTAATTCCTAGCCTATTCTATAAATGTTACTTGAATACTAAGTGATAAAAAAAAACCATCAATAAAATGTCAATATCCTATTGTATCTAACTTTCGGCCTTATGCATAAAATGAGCTTATCTTAAACTACTAAATATTAAACTAAAGTAATCTTGAATAATGGAAGCATATAATATGATTTAAGAAATTGAAATGTTTATTCATTTATACTATAAATTACTTGATGGATTTCGGCCTATGACATAGATCATATCTCCTATATACATTCATATGAAACATTTTGATATTAATATGTAGTGGTATCCTAGAACATGAACTGTGGAGTTAGCATGAATTATTGTTAACCAAAAAGATCATTGAAAGGATCATGGCCCTAGTGTGTGTATGTATATATATACATATTTGTCCATGTTTATTTCAAATAGTTTGAGACATAAACAACTCATGAATATAATTAGACAAAATGAATATAATGTGAAAAACAAAATTTAAAAACTCCAAGAAACTTTATCCTAAGCATTTGTCCCCATAATAGTCATAAAGAAGAATCCATAATTAAATTAGAAATTGGATCTCAATAGAATTAATAAAGGTCAAGGAAAATGATGAAATGATTAAACATGTGAATATGACCTTAAAAAGCATATACATGGGGTGACACATATAAATGGTACATGATTTTATAAACTAACTTTAGAGAAAATAAGTATTAGTAAACTAAGAAAATAATATAGATTATAGTAAAAAGATTAAACTTAAGAAATGTATTGAAATCCTAAGTATAGGGTTTAATACACACAAAATAATAGAATTACAGGTTTTACACTAAAAAGAATTATAAACACGTTGATTAATACAAGCAAACCACTTAAAGTTTCATTGTCACGCCCCGAATTTGGTTCAAGGCGTGCCAGCCGCCACGTATAACACTTACGCATTATACGTTAAGGCTGACCTAATCTACAGTTTATCGTGATCGTTGCTAAACAGATTTTAGATTCTGAAATCGTGGAATTGGATTTTGAAAATAACTAGAGTTGCAGCGGAAAAGAAATACATTTCTTTAAAATGATTTTCGAATAGGCTACTTTCTTGAGTAGATCATTACATATAATAAAGTAAATTTCTCAAAACAATTTTCAAATAGGCTATTCTTGTGAGTAGACAAACGTTTATAAATAAGTATCATACCATCAGGTATCTCAAAGTACATAGTGTTTGGTATCTCAAGATACAACCATGGGCTCATAGATATGCCCTCATCAATCATAAGTTTGAAAAGATGATCAATAACTTTTACCAATAGCATAAACAGTTTCAGCTCCTAGGCACTCAACTTGTTAACAAGCTCCTTTAGAATCGTCCCATACCCGATAATCACAAGCATCCAGATCATCACCTGAAAAAGAAGGAATGAGCCGAAGCCCAGTACGACAGCAACACAAGCACACACGAGATGGGCACACACGCCTATTCTATATGCAATGCAACAACCAATAGTTCATATCTTTAAATTAAAGTGTGACAAACAACAGTGGAGCACTCACACTCCGGCAACACGCTGGGAACCTGGGGTCCTGAGTAGCAGCAACTGCTCAGGGGGTTGATATAGGCAGCCCGAATACCTATATCCCCTATAGGATTATCTAGTAAATAGCTTCATCTAGGGGACACAGCCGTTACACATCTCTATCCATATTAGTCCATTATAATTAAGCAGAGTAACAGAGCCCATATATTAAACTGCTTAATACAACTTCTTTCCAATATGAATAAACGTTACCCCGATACCATCTCCCCCATCAGCTACCCGCCGAGCCACTAATAACCATCATTTGTCCAATGTCAATGATGGGGGGTGGCCTAAGCGCCTAACTACCATGCTGGCATCGCCTAGCAAGGTTGTCGCCCCTCGGACCGGGTTAAACGACCAAGCACAAGCAACAAGCAATCATTAAGGCCATCTTTAAGTATTAATTGATTTAGGATGCCTATCCTAGCAGGCAACACACAAGTCACTGCGTACCTGGTGCAAAGTCTGTGCTCCGAACAATCAGAAGATAGACAGAAGATAAAGCAGAAGGCAGACTCCTAACAAATATCTGCTTCAAAGATTAACTCATATAAGCATTTGATTCAATTATCAACTTATATCAAACATGTATTAACCACTTAGTTTTCTAGCGAATTTACATTTGAAACAACATACTCCTCTTATTATTCGTGGTCTATCATATTTTAGAAATTACGTACTCCTTATCATTTAAGGTTTAACCTAACATATTAATCGAAGCAATTTCAAGTTATATCATATAGGTATTCATCAATTAATAGCTAAGTATAAATTGTTGGTTTATGAAGAATTTACTAAGCTAATATTAGTTAATAAATCTATATTAATTTTATCTAATCAAGTTGAATATAATTAACTAGTCAAGTTTACTAAATGGTAATTAGGTCATTTAAAATGATAAATTCTATATATGTCTATAATCAATCTATTAAACTTTTATTAAGTAAAACAACTTATTAAAATATAATTATTCTATTTATGTATTTATAATTTATTTTTACATCTAAATGGACTAAGGAATCTAAACTAGTTTCCTATTATGTTTGTACTATCTTGTGATGTTATATTTATACTTACTTTATTAAATAAATTCATAAAATAAAAATAATTAATTATTATCTTAAAATTCATAATTTAACATGAAAACACATTATTTACATTTATTTCATATTCATTTGATTAGAATTGATTTACCTTAAATTCCTTCATTTCATTTCCTATAGAAAACTAGTGTGCACCCTAACTTTAATAAATCGGTTTATTATCTTAAACACGGGTTCTTAAGCTCAAATTTTTATGTAAACTTCCTAACACATATATTTATATGTTTATAAGGTCATTTGGCCTAAATTAATTAGTTAATTATGGTTTTAATTTTAATTGATTCAAAACTGTCCAGAACAGGGCATAGGCAGCGACGACCGATCGGTTCGATCGAATTTGACCATCCCGACCGGTTCTTGTCCGGTTCTTTACCATTAAAGTAGACTTCTTGATCTTTCAAACCGTTGTAGTTTCAGAAAAAGAGGAGAAAAAGTCACCGGTTCGGCCATATGAATTCACGCCACCACTGCTGGCCGAAACACTGTTTTGCCCTGTTTTGCTATTTTGTAATTTAATTTTAAAAATAGTAAATGTATTTCAAAATCACGAAAATTTACAGTTTGTATATAGACATGTTAAGCTATCTTTTTATAAATTTCATCAAAAATAATTTCATTTGATATTTTAATTAAATTTCACAAAGACATATGCAATAATTAATTCCAGCAACTTATATTATCATAAATTAATTCATCAACATGTTTAACTTATCAAACCCAAATTCCATAAGATGATATATCATGTTCACATGCTTATATGCATATATTGATCATAATTTCAGTAATTTAACTTGATGACATGCCTTTTTATATAATATTAAGCTTATATGTCCATTTGATTCATTTTCCAACATTATAACTTATTAAAAACTAAATCAAATACACACATATAATTAACATATTAGATCAATTATATACCATACATTAGACACATCATACTTATATATTTATATATATGATAATTTTATCAAAACAACATTTATACATATATTTATGGTATTCGGTTTATAAGAAAACATATATCTATATTTACCAAAACCTTATTATTATTAAATCTATGTTGATATCACCATCTAACAATAATTTCAACAAAAAATACAACAATCATACAAATTCAATAATCAAACTAACATTACTTACTTGAATTGTGAAATAATTAGCTAAAGCTTCACTACCCTACCTTAAGTTGATGTAGCTTCTTCAAGCTAATTTCCCTAGCTTCAACCTTTCTTTTAGCCTTCAAAATCATCTAGAATTGGTTGAAAAGATTGGATTTGGGGAAGAAATTGAGAGATTGGATGGTAGAGAAATCATGAATTTCATTGCCTATTGGATGCTAGATTTAAAGAGGAATTGTTGTAGAATTCTTGTAGGATTTTTGTGGGTTTTGGGAGATGTTTTGAGAGGATTTTGGGAGTTGTGGGTTGCATAGATGGAAGAAGAAATTAGGGTTTTCTAATAGGTATATTTATATTGTTTTAGGTCTTGTAATTTCAATTAGGTTTAGGCTTTTTGGTCATTTTGCTTGATTAATTGAGGGCATTTTGGTCTTCTAACTCTAGAAGATATTTTCTTGTGTAGATATTTAAGGGGTATTTTAGTCTTTTCCTAGGGTTAGGAATCTTCTAGACTTGGTTAAGGTCAATTTGGTCTTTTCACACACTTGATATTTTCTTGTGTTCACATTGTAGATATTTAAGGGGCAATTTGGTCTTTTCATAGATGAAGAAACCTTCTTGAAGTAGCTAAGGTTATTTTGGTCTTTTCATAAGGTTAGATTTTTTTCTAGACATTGAGATTTCATATCATGTGTGAGGGTGCATGATAAGAACATGGTCTAATGGGCTTTATGGGCTTTGATCTTTGAATAATTGGGCTTAGGGTTTTAGAAGAAGAATTAGGCCTTTAGGTTATGGGCTTTAGGGAATTAGAAATGGATTTTAAGAAGTAAGAAAGAGAATTAACTAATGGCATTAGAAATTAATTTTAGGAAATCTAATTAAAGGAAAATTAATAGCTTACTTGAATTTAGGGTTTTAGCTTAGGAATTGGTATTTGAAAAAAATATTTAGTTTTAAATTTCTAGATTTAAGGAGTTGGAATTTAGGCTAAAATGTCTAAATTGGATATTTAGGGTTTTAGATGATTAAACTTGACTAATAAAGTTCAATTGATAATTGAAAATGATTAATTAATTCGAATTTGTTGAAATAGGTAATCGATGTTGCTTAATGGGTTAAATTAGGTATTTATGACATTAGAGTCTTTATTTTCAATTAAATTCATTTATTATTCCTAATTATGTTAAATTATCAAAATTTTCACTTACGCGATTAGGGTTTCTAGTCCAAATAGGTCAAATTAGAGTATTGTGCTCAAAAGGGTCAGAAAATTCTAAATTTTATGATTACGTATTCAGAATTTTTATTCGAGTTCTAGTTTGGTAGATATTGATCAGTTTCTATTTCTATCGCGTATTTTTCAACCCTAGCAATTCATCTTTAAACTATCGTTTACTATCTAATAGACCCTAAAAATTAATCGGTCATACTACACTTGATATTTATAACCTTAGGTATATAATTAGTGAGTTATTGACTCGAGTCTAATCTAAATTTAGATTAAGGTTTAATTTTAGTGAATTAGGAATTTAGATAATTCAACTTGAGAAATCGGTTTCAAGTCGATAATTGAAAGGAATTGAATAGCTTGGTATGTTGGAAAAGGAAATTGAAGTAATTTGATAAGTTGAAGTGGGTATTTGTGGTATTGGAATTCCTAATTTCAATTAAGTCCATTTACAAATTAAATTATCTAATTATATTCTATAGTTTATGAAAATCAATTGACTAAACTATCTAAATTCAATTAATAAGTAAAATTTAAAATAAGATTAAAAATTACCTATATTTTCATAGTATTTAATTATCACATTTCTAATTTAAGTTGGTAAAATTCGGGGTATTTCATTCATATTCAAAACAAACTTAGAAAAGGAATCATGAGGACAAATACATCCATAAGTTTTTAAATTCATCATCAAAAGAGGATTTAAATGAAGTTTTATTTTCAATTTTGCTAAAATCATACGCTAAACATAGGATTAAACCTGAATTAAAGTTGAAAATACAAAACAAATCTTAATTACCCCATAATATACCTCTCAGATTCCTAGGGTAATATAAGAAAAAATATTTAGTTTAAATAATTTAATTTGAAAATAAAAAACTATCTTTTATAAGCTTTCCAATGCCTATTTAATGTTAAAATAGAGATCAAGTGAATATAATAGGCCCGGTTTAAATTTACATGATTAAAGCTGAATCTGAGATATATAAAAGGACTTCCCTTACATAAAATCTATTATTACAAATTTTATGATTTTACTAGAAGAAATAACCTTTGTAGAATTAAAGCTCTTAATTAGGTGCATAAAATAGATTGGTATTATTAAAACGTGAATTAAGACACAAAAGAGCACAACCAAAATCATTATATGAATAATAGCATAATAACAAATATCTGTTATCTCATTTCTTAGGATAAACATATTAGTTGTTGGATTTTCCCAAAGACTACAACGACAAGTGAGCAAAAATGGATAGGTAAGTAACTCTAGTCTATCATATTGATTGTGTTTTTAGTGTGGTAGTAGTTGAGATTTCATATGAATATAAAAATGGATGTGCGTTATGGGTTTGGGGTTGTGCGTGCTAAATTGTGTATGATTTACTGTCAAAAGTATGATAATAAAAATGTTAACCAATTGTGTGAAAGCTACTTCTTGAGAACATGTTGAGAATTGTCTGTAAATTTTTATGGTCATATACATAATTAACTTAATAACACAAGACCTTGAAATGAAAATAGTATGCATTGCACAAACTACATATTTTGCATTAAGATGTGATAGCATGCTACGTGTTAATATTTCAGTTCTGTGGTACACTCTTGATTTTTCTAGATGAAATGTTTCTGGTTCTATACAAAAATACCCTTATTTTGTTGGCTCCACAGGAGCTAAGCAGACAACGAAGAATGTTGCTCGTGGTATCGACATGAAATTATTAATACTTAACGGTGTTTTTAATTTTCATGGTTGGGCATAAAATGTTTTGAAATGCTTTCATAACAAAATGGTATCCATTTACCTTGATTCTTAGTCTCTCCTAGGCGTAGTCAATCATTGAGAATAGGTTCCTTCAACCCCGATGAGGGGGCATAAATCTGCATCTTGTTTAGATTTCGGGTTATCCAAGCTTGTAATTGTTCATTTGATTGAGTGATACATTGCATATGATTATTAAATAACTTGCTTGAAAATTTCTGATGTGTGAAATGATCTAGTTATCTCACTAAGCAGTGGTTTTGCTCACACTTCTGTAAATTCTCCAGTGTATTAATCTGACCATGGCTAGTATCCTCGCAGGGCTATGTAATGGTATGGATCTTAAAGCTAGCAGGAATCGAGAAGGTTTATAAAGACTATAATAGCAATGTAGTAATAGTAGCTAATAGCTTAGCTTTTGCTCTTTACATTTGATATTATGGTATATAATATTAAAGACTATAATGTTGTAGTCTTTAATATGTAGTATGTTGGTAATGTAACTTATACATATGCATAATTTCTTATCAAAGCAACCTAAAATATCTTGTCGTGATCACACTCCATGGTGTGACTTGATTGAATTGTCACTAATGTATATTTATGATGATCAATATCATATTTGTGCGAAAGTTCATAAGACATTAGATAGTTACTCAGTGATATTATACGATTAAGGTACCCTTAGGGACGTGAAATTATCATTTGGAATGTAACTAGTGGATTGCTAAGGCCAAATGGAATCACCATGAACTAGTAATGGACTTCATGAGTTCTAAAAGTCGTCTTTTTTATGTCACAATCAAACATTCTGATCTAATGATATCTAGATTATAAACCTAAATTTGAAAAATAAGATGTACCATATAATTCGTCAAGTAATTCATCCACCATCACTATAAAGAATTCATCTTTAATAGTGACTTGATTGAGTACCTTGTAATCAATGCAAAAACGCCACGTACCATCTTTCTTTTTAATTAGCAACACTGGGGATGAGAATGGACTAGCACTATTCCATAAAATCTCTTGCTCCAACATATCCTTTATTTCTTTTCAATCTCTTCTTTTTTTTTTTTAAATGAGAATATCTATACGGCTTCACATTCACTGGTCCAGACCCTTGTGTCAGATGGATTTTATATTGAACTTGATGATAATGCAACAAGAATGAAGTTGTCTCGAATATTCTAAGGAATTTGCCCAACACACTCTCGAAGGAGTTGTTTTTGGTGGAACCTGAAGAGAGTATCCCACCCTAAGCTACAAGTGAAAGCAAGATGCAATCATATCTGTATGAAACACCCTCCTTAGTAGATGGTTAGAAACATGTTGTGGACTAGAAGTTTCACATATGAGAGATACCCTTTTATCACTATGTAAGAAACTCATGCTTAAAGCACTTTAATCAATAGTGATGGGGCATAAACTCTGCAATTACTCCATACCTAATACTATTTCGACCCTTGAATTGGCAACACATAGAAAGAAATTGAAAAAACTAAATCCTGGATGTAAATTGGTATATTAACACACTATCCTTCACACAATCATCTTAGTTCTATCCCCAATCATGACCATGAACGATGGAGCTTATAACACAAGTAAATATAAGTATTTCACAAATCTTGATTGCAATAAATTGTGTGTACTACCACTATCCACCAAAACCGAGAATTCTTTATTATTGATTTTTGCTAAAAGAGTTACGTCTTAGGAATAGACATACTTGATAAAGCACGTAAACTAAGTGTTGCATCATTGTAATGCACATATTGATCACTATGCATTCTCATGTTCTCTATCTTCATCTTGTACGACCATGAGTAAACAACGTGCTTTACATTTTATGATCTTTACTATATTTCTTACTGCAATTGTAATTAAGCCCTTTTCTCTTCTTGTAGCCATTTCACTTTAGGATAGTTTCTTCATAAGTACAGTACACTTTGAAAGTAGTTTGGATCAGTTAAAAGAATGTGTTTAAGGATTTGGTTTTGAAAACTAAAGGGTAGAAGAAGATGGTTTATGAAACCGTACTGGTTGTTTTGGAAATAAGATGGTTTCTAAAAAGAATGGTCATTGTATTTAGCTTCATATAATTTTGTCAATGCAATTTCTAGCATCATATCTATAAGTCTAGCAATTTTTTATTCACATTTTAAATGTGTTTTAAGACCCGATATGAAACAACTCAAAAGAAAAGCATTAGAAAATCTTACAACACAATTGGATAGTACCTCAAATTGGGACTGATAGTCATCTATCGATGATGACTTGGATGGCCCAAATCTTTCCTTTACTTGTTTCTTGAAAGTGCTTCAGGCAGAAAGTTTATTATTTTTGTCCATCCATTGGTACCTGATAAGTGTTAAAAGACCTTAATTCTATTGGTTATTAGATATAATTTTGTAGAGATTTTATGTGAAATTGTTAAGAAAAGGATACTTAATTGCTGCATATTTGATTTCAAGTTTTGGAAAAAACATTTCAGAAGTTTAAGGATGATTTGAGCGGAAACAAGAGGAAATTTGACAAAGGATCAAAAAGGTTGAATTTCAATTGTACACAACCTTCAACATGGCCATATAGATGCTAGTGTTGAGCTTCAAAACATGACCAGCAACTATTCCAAATTATGCCCTAGCTACTACCTTGGGAGTGTACAAGGTAGTGTTGAAGGATAGAACATGATCCAAGAAGAAAATGATGACTTTCCAGAGTACACTACCCCGAGCACGGTGGTGTACTTGGTGGTGTACTTGGTGTACTTTCAATGACTATTCAAAACATATAAATAGCTGCTCCAACTTTCCAGATAGGATCCTTATGGTTATTCTAAACCCTAGGAGGGAAAAAGGCACGGACTTTAGAGAGAAAATTGCTAGGAATTCATTGAAGATTACAAGACAACAATCAAAAGGGTTTTATTGTTTATTGTTTATGATGTTCATAGATTACTTCTCTAGATCTATTGCTTTTATTGTGAAATTTATGGAGGAGTAAATCTCTACACCCTAGTCTTGTGAAACCCTAAACCCATATGTAATTTGAATTGATTCTTGATTAATGAAAGTTTATGTCTTTACATCTATTCATATGTTATAATTGTCTTGTGATTGATTTGTGTACCAGATTGATTACATGTTTGGTTCTTGTTAGATAGAAAGAGGTTTCATCTAATAGGATAGATCTATATGAATAGAGGGATTACATGTTTATCTAGTAGAGTAGGAAAGCTGTGATCTTTTGCAATAAAGATTCCATCTTTATTTAAGAATCTTGACCTTGAATGCAATCTCTTATGGCGTTAGTAAGGGAGAGGTCTCCATTATCTCATATGAGATTAGGAATTGATTAACTCGAGGTAATGATCGATTTATTTATGTGATTCTGTATTGTAAAGCATAAATATTTCATTAATCAATTTTTTGTTATAAAAATTAGGATTTAGGGTGGATAAAGATGAATGGAATGTCTTGTAATTGATATCGATTTGGTAAAGCAATATAATTGATTCTAAGGTTAATAATTTAGATAATTAATAGTTAAAGATTAGATATTTCTTCATATGATTGGACTAAATAGTAGAAAAAGGGTAATTCTAGTACTTGTTTAATAGATCCTTGAGGACAATATCTGTTTAATCCTATGCTACTATAGATAGATATACTGCCTAATTTGATCGTAGGAATTAATTTAGATTTATAAATTTTAAAGTTTGGTACGATCTTATCAGTACCACTCCAATGCTTTATCCTTTAAAGTGAAAGATGCAAGTGAAAGACATTC